>RXON01002420.1:0-240961 GCA_009667805.1 Leptobrachium leishanense
TTAGAGGCTGATCGACAGGTTCCAGGATGGAATTAGAGGTGATCGACAGGTTCCAGGATGGAATTAGAGGTGATCGACAGGTTCCAGGATGGAATTAGAGGCTGATCGACAGGTTCCAGATGGAATTAGAGGCTGATCGACAGGTTCCAGGATGGAATTAGAGGCTGATCGACAGGTTCCAGGATGGAATTAGAGGCTGATCGACAGGTTCCAGGATGGAATTAGAGGCTGATCGACAGGTTCCAGGATGGAATTAGAGGCTGATCGACAGTTCCAGGATGGAATTAGAGGCTGATCGACAGGTTCCAGGATGGAATTAGAGGCTGATCGACAGGTTCCAGGATGGAATTAGAGGCTGATCGACAGGTTCCAGGATGGAATTAGAGGCTGATCGACAGGTTCCAGGATGGAATTAGAGGCTGATCGACAGTTCCAGGATGGAATTAGAGGCTGATCGACAGGTTCCAGGATGGAATTAGAGGCTGATCGACAGGTTCCAGGATGGAATTAGAGGCTGATCGACAGTTCCAGGATGGAATTAGAGGCTGATCGACAGGTTCCTGGATGGAATTAGAGGCTGATCGACAGGTTCCAGGATGGAATTAGAGGCTGATCGACAGTTCCAGGATGGAATTAGATGCTGATCGACAGGTTCCAGGATGGAATTAGATGCTGATCGACAGGTTCCAGGATGGAATTAGAGGTGATCGACAGGTTCCTGGATGGAATTAGAGGCTAATTGACAGGTTCTTGGATGGAATTAGAGGCCAAATGACAGGTTCCAGGGTTGGAATTAGAGGCTGATTGACAGGTTCCAGGATGGAATTAGAGGCTGATCGACAGGTTCCTGGATGGAATTAGAGGCCAAATGGAATTAGAGGCTAATTGACAGGTTCTTGGATGGAATTAGAGGCCAAATGAATTAGAGGCTGATCGACAGGTTCCTGGATGGAATTAGAGGCCAAATGACAGGTTCCAGGGTTGGAATTAGAGGCCAAATGGAATTAGAGGCTAATTGACAGGTTCCAGGATGGAATTAGAGGCTGATCGACAGGTTCCTGGATGGAATTAGAGGCTAATCGACAGGTTCCAGGATGGAATTAGATGCTGATCGACAGGTTCCAGGATGGAATTAGAGGCTGATCGACAGGTTCCAGGATGGAATTAGATGCTGATCGACAGGTTCCAGGATGGAATTAGAGGCTGATCGACAGGTTCCTGGATGGAATTAGAGGCTGATCGACAGGTTCCTTGATGGAATTAGAGGCCAAATGACAGGTTCCTGGTTGGAATTAGAGGCCAAATGACAGGTTCTTGGTTGGAATTAGAGGCTGATCGACAGGTTCCAGGATGGAATTAGAGGCTGATCGACAGGTTCCAGGATGGAATTAGAGGCTGATCGACAGGTTCCAGGATGGAATTAGAGGCTGATCGACAGGTTCCAGGATGGAATTAGAGGCTGATCGACAGGTTCCAGGATGGAATTAGAGGCTGATCGACAGGTTCCAGGATGGAATTAGAGGCTGATCGACAGGTTCCAGGATGGAATTAGAGGCTGATCGACAGGTTCCAGGATGGAATTAGAGGCTGATCGACAGGTTCCAGGATGGAATTAGAGGCTGATCGACAGGTTCCAGGATGGAATTAGAGGCTGATCGACAGGTTCCAGGATGGAATTAGAGGCTGATCGACAGGTTCCAGGATGGAATTAGAGGCTGATTGACAGGTTCCTGGATGGAATTAGAGGCCAAATGACAGGTTCTTGGTTGGAATTAGAGGCTATATGACTGGTTCCTGGTTGGAGTTACAATATGCCTCTAATTCAGAAACCTGTCAATTGGCCTTAAACTCAAAAAAAGATTTTTTGTTGATTTCTTATTAATGAGTCAGTCACTCCACCCAGAAAGCTGTCGCGCGGCGTGTAGCTCCACCCAGAAAGCTGTCGCGCGGCGTGTAGCTCCACCCAGAAAGCTGTCGCGCGGCGTGTAGCTCCACCCAGAAAGCTGTCGCGCGGCGTGTAGCTCCACCAGAAAGCTGTCGCGCGGCGTGTAGCTCCACCCAGAAAGCTGTCGCGCGGCGTGTAGCTCCACCCAGAAAGCTGTCGCGCGGCGTGTAGCTCCACCCAGAAAGCTGTCGCGCGGCGTGTAGCTCCACCCAGAAAGCTGTCGCGCGGCGTGTAGCTCCACCCAGAAAGCTGTCGCGCGGCGTGTAGCTCCACCCAGAAAGCTGTCGCGCCCGGCGTGTAGCTCCACCCAGAAAGCTGTCGCGCCCGGCGTGTAGCTCCACCCAGAAAGCTGTCGCGCCCGGCGTGTAGCTCCACCCAGAAAGCTGTCGCGCCCGGCGTGTAGCTCCACCCAGAAAGCTGTCGCGCCCGGCGTGTAGCTCCACCCAGAAAGCTGTCGCGCCCGGCGTGTAGCTCCACCCTGAAAGCTGTCGCGCCCGGCGTGTAGCTCCACCCTGAAAGCTGTCGCTCCACCCTGAAAGCTGTCGCTCCACCCAGAAAGCTGTCGCGCGGCGTGTAGCTCCACCCAGAAAGCTGTCGCGCCCGGCGTGTAGCTCCACCCAGAAAGCTGTCGCGCCCGGCGTGTAGCTCCACCCAGAAACCTGTCGCGCCCGGCGTGTTAGCTCCACCCTGAAAGCTGTCGCTCCACCCTGAAAGCTGTCGCTCCACCCAGAAAGCTGTCGCGCGCGTGTAGCTCCACCCAGAAAGCTGTCGCGCCCGGCGTGTAGCTCCACCCAGAAAGCTGTCGCGCGGCGTGTAGCTCCACCCAGAAAGCTGTCGCGCGGCGTGTAGCTCCACCCAGAAAGCTGTCGCGCGGCGTGTAGCTCCACCCAGAAGCTGTCGCGCGGCGTGTAGCTCCACCCAGAAAGCTGTCGCGCGGCGTGTAGCTCCACCCAGAAAGCTGTCGCGGGCGTGTAGCTCCACCAGAAAGCTGTCGCGCGGCGTGTAGCTCCACCAGAAAGCTGTCGCGCGGCGTGTAGCTCCACCCAGAAAGCTGTCGCGCGGCGTGTAGCTCACCCAGAAAGCTGTCGCGCGGCGTGTAGCTCCACCCAGAAAGCTGTCGCGCGGCGTGTAGCTCCACCCAGAAAGCTGTCGCGCGGCGTGTAGCTCCACCCAGAAAGCTGTCGCGCGGCGTGTAGCTCCACCCAGAAAGCTGTCGCGCGGCGTGTAGCTCCACCAGAAAGCTGTCGCGCGGCGTGTAGCTCCACCCAGAAAGCTGTCGCGCGGCGTGTAGCTCCACCAGAAAGCTGTCGCGCGGCGTGTAGCTCCACCAGAAAGCTGTCGCGCGGCGTGTCGCTCCACCCAGAAAGCTGTCGCTCCACCCAGAAAGCTGTCGCTCCACCCAGAAAGCTGTCGCTCCACCAGAAAGCTGTCGCTCCACCAGAAAGCTGTCGCTCCACCCAGAAAGCTGTCGCTCCACCCAGAAACCTGTCGCTCCACCCAGAAACCTGTCGATCGGCCTGACGTTCCGCCCAGAAACCTGTCGATCGGCGGTTAGCTCCGCCCAGAAACCTGTCGATCGGCGGTTAGCTCCGCCCAGAAACCTGTCGATCGATGTTTAGCTCCACCCAGAAACCTGTCGATCGGTGTGTAGCTCCACCCAGAAACCTGTCGATCGGCGTGTAGCTCCACCCAGAAACCTGTCGATCGGCGTGTAACAGGCGTGTGATGCAGCTCAGTATGAGGATCGTTGTATAATTGTCATTGTGTGTGTGGATATAGCAGATACGTGTTTTATAGATATACGTGCAGGTGTTAATGGGGTCAGCTCCTCCCCTGGCTTTCAGGATATTTCATGCTGATGGACGATGTTGGAAAGTTTCTGCCCTGCAATATTTCCAGCCCGTATGGGTGGCGTGTGACAAACGCTCGGTGCGGTGTGTCCATGTGCTGGATGTAATGTTACATGTGGTGGATCTGTTTCAATGTTACACACACACGACACACCTCTATGATATTGTAAGTATAGTTGTGTATTTTGTGTATACGCCCTCTGTGCTTCTCTACGATTGGATGTGATGGGCAATGGCGGGAGGCGTCACTCATATGTGATTGGATGAAACCTAGCGTTACTATGTCACAAACTGGGACCTCCTGCTGTGATTATATAATGTGCAACAAACCTTTTATATAGGAAGCAAGTGATAACACTAACCTCTCTATAGTGCACACCTGCATACAGCACAGCGAGTCACGACCTTCGTGTAAAGCACTGCGGAACATGACCTCTGTATAGAGCACCTCCTCATAGATCAGTGAGGGACATGATCTCTGTATAGAGCACCTCCTCATAGATCAGTGAGGGACATGATCTCTGTATAGAGCACAGCCTCATAGATCAGTGAGGGACATGACCTCTGTATAGAGCACCTCCTCATAGATCAGTGAGGACATGACCTCTGTATAGAGCACAGCCTCATAGATCAGTGAGGGACATGGCTCTGTATAGAGCACCTCCTCATAGATCAGTGAGGGACATGATCTCTGTATAGAGCACAGCCTCATAGATCAGTGAGGGACATGACCTCTGTATAGAGCACCTCCTCATAGATCAGTGAGGGACATGACCTCTGTATAGAGCACCTCCTCATAGATCAGTGAGGGACATGACCTCTGTATAGAGCACCTCCTCATAGATCAGTGAGGGACATGACCTCTGTATAGAGCACCTCCTCATAGATCAGTGAGGGACATGACCTCTGTATAGAGCACCTCCTCATAGATCAGTGAGGGACATGACCTCTGTATAGAGCACCTCCGCATAGATCAGTGAGGGACATGACCTCTGTATAGAGCACAGCCTCATAGATCAGTGAGGGACATGACCTCTGTATAGAGCACAGCCTCATAGATCAGTGAGGGACATGACCTCTGTATAGAGCACCTCCTCATAGATCAGTGAGGGACATGACCTCTGTATAGAGCACCTCCTCATAGATCAGTGAGGGACATGACCTCTGTATTGAGCACCTCCTCATAGATCAGTGACTGAGGGACATGACCTCTGTATAGAGCACCTCCTCATAGATCAGTGAGGGACATGACCTCTGTATAGAGCACCTCCTCATAGATCAGTGAGGGACATGACCTCTGTATAGAGCACCTCCTCATAGATCAGTGAGGGACATGACCTCTGTATAGAGCACCTCCTCATAGATCAGTGAGGGACATGACCTCTGTATAGAGCACCTCCTCATAGATCAGTGAGGGACATGACCTCTGTATTGAGCACCTCCTCATAGATCAGTGAGGGACATGACCTCTGTATAGAGCACCTCCTCATAGATCAGTGAGGGACATGACCTCTGTATAGAGCACCTCCTCATAGATCAGTGAGGGACATGACCTCTGTATAGAGCACCTCCTCATAGATCAGTGAGGGACATGACCTCTGTATAGAGCACCTCCTCATAGATCAGTGAGGGACATGACCTCTGTATAGAGCACAGCCTCATAGATCAGTGAGGGACATGACCTCTGTATAGAGCACAGCCTCATAGATCAGTGAGGGACATGACCTCTGTATAGAGCACCTCCTCATAGATCAGTGAGGGACATGACCTCTGTATAGAGCACCTCCTCATAGATCAGTGAGGGACATGACCTCTGTATAGAGCACCTCCGCATAGATCAGTGAGGGACATGACCTCTGTATAGAGCACCTCCTCATAGATCAGTGAGGGACATGACCTCTGTATAGAGCACCTCCTCATAGATCAGTGAGGGACATGACCTCTGTATAGAGCACCTCCTCATAGATCAGTGAGGGACATGACCTCTGTATAGAGCACCTCCTCATAGATCAGTGAGGGACATGACCTCTGTATAGAGCACCTCCTCATAGATCAGTGAGGGACATGACCTCTGTATAGAGCACCTCCGCATAGATCAGTGAGGGACATGACCTCTGTATAGAGCACCTCCGCATAGATCAGTGAGGGACATGACCTCTGTATAGAGCACCTCCTCATAGATCAGTGAGGGACATGACCTCTGTATAGAGCACCTCCGCATAGATCAGTGAGGGACATGACCTCTGTATAGAGCACCTCCTCATAGATCAGTGAGAGACATGACCTCTGTATAGAGCACCTCCTCATAGATCAGTGAGGGACATGACCTCTGTATAGAGCACCTCCTCATAGATCAGTGAGGGACATGACCTCTGTATAGAGCACCTCCGCATAGATCAGTGAGGAACATGACCTCTGTATAGAGCACAGCCTCATAGATCAGTGAGGGACATGACCTCTGTATAGAGCACAGCCTCATAGATCAGTGAGGGACATGACCTCTGTATAGAGCACCTCCTCATAGATCAGTGAGGGACATGACCTCTGTATAGAGCACCTCCGCATAGATCAGTGAGGGACATGACCTCTGTATAGAGCACCTCCTCATAGATCAGTGAGGGACATGACCTCTGTATAGAGCACCTCCGCATAGATCAGTGAGAGACATGACCTCTGTATAGAGCACCTCCTCATAGATCAGTGAGGGACATGACCTCTGTATAGAGCACCTCCTCATAGATCAGTGAGGGACATGACCTCTGTATAGAGCACCTCCTCATAGATCAGTGAGGGACATGACCTCTGTATAGAGCACAGCCTCTGTATAGGACGTTGGTGTTTCGAGCCTCCACTTAAAGGGTTTTATTTCATTGATATAAAATGTTAATTTCCTTTTTCAGATTCTTCATGTTTTGTTTCGTTTATGTTTTTCCATGTGATTTTTTTTTTTCTCCATTATTATATCTTTATTTCTTTATAATTTATATTTCATGTCATTGTGTGTATTGTTTATTTTTCCTGCCAGTCATTGTCCCCACCCCCCCCCCCCCTTGTCTGCCTGGCGGCTCCCAGTGACCCGGTCTCTCTGGCTGCACTCGGTGTCTCCGGGGGCGCAGAGTACCCCCCCCCCCCCATTGCTTTATTTAATTTTCTGTTTTGTTTCTTTACCGCTCATAACCAGGTTACTGAACTGCGCTGAGTCGCCCTGCCAATCCCCGACGAGCATTCGCTTATAGTGACCTATGTGACGCGGCTTCGCAGCATCCAACGGTTAGGAACGTTTATATTCCATCCTCTCTGCGACGTGTGTTCAGTAATTCAGCCTGAAGTGTCCCGTGTGACAGCACTTCGGACATGCTCAGTCTGCTCCTAGCAGATACTCGTGCCCACAACCATTGGGGTTGCACCGGGACAGCTGAGCCTGGTGCCCTGAATACACAGGAACGCTGCCTTCTCGTTCAGGGCTGCTATTGGTTCACATTTGGGCTGGTGTTAATGGCTCAGCGCACAAGAAAACAATATAACAAATTGCCGTTGTGAGCTCAGGGTGTGAGTTTCCAGGCGGAGGGCAGGACACAGGAATAAACACATGCTGTGTGTATAGAATAACCATATGAGCGTGCACGGGGAATGGTGGGAGGCGTCAGTTATCTGGATGTGATGCGGGAGGCGTCACAGACATGTGATTCGATGAGATGGTGTGATGCGTCACAGTTTTGCAATTGGATGAGGTGGTGAATTATTTATTTATTTATAAAGGATTTTACCAGGAAGGATACATTGAGATTTCTCTCGTTTTCAAGTATGTCCTGGGTTCGAGAACATTGAGTGGTTACAGAAATACAAAATAATAAAATGCAAGATATTAACACAAGACCAAATATACAGATTAACAGAAAAATAAATATGGAGGAAATAAAGTCATTATGTTACATGTTTACAGGCGCATTTCGTATTGAGGTATGCTAATAGAGAAGTCTTAAGGGACTTTAGACTGGGGGAAGATTTGACGGTGTCTGGGAGGTTATTCCATATTTGCGGTGCTCTGTAGGAAAATGAGGATTGAGCCCCTTGCTTTTTGTATTGTGGTATTGCAAGTAAGGTGCTGGTCCTGGATCTGAGGATATAGGATGAGGGAGCTGCCGGGGGAAGCAGCATATTCAGGTAGGGTGGTAGCTTCCCAGAAAAGCTCTTAAACACCAGGTTGGAAAGGTGAAGGGTGCGTCTAGAGTCCAGTGACGGACAGTTTAGTTCTTTTAACATGTCACAATGGTGGGTCATGTAGTTACATTGTAGCACAAAGCGACAGAATGAGTTATGCAATGTAGTAAGTTTCTGGAGGTGTGTTTGCGGGGCGGCTGCATACACTACATCTCTGTATTCAATAGCTGGCATAAGCATTTGCTGTACAATCTGCTTTCTTACCGCGGGGCTCAGGCAGGATTTGTTTCTGTACAGGGCACCTAGTTTGGGGTAGAGTTTAGATGAGAGTTTTTCGATGTGGGGGCCAAAAGATAGATTTGGGTCCAACCACATACCTAGATATTTGAGAGAAGTGACTGTGGTCAGCGTGCCGTTTGATTTTGTCCCAACACATAGATGGGGATTTTGCAATTTGTGTAGTTTAGGTTTTGTTCCAAAGAGCATTGTTACAGTTTTGTCAGTATTTAAAAAAAGTTTGTTGTTTGCGATCCACTTTTCTACCCCTGTGAATTCTTCTTGCAGCACGGCCTCCAGCTGCGGGAGATTTGGTTTGCTGGTATAGATCACAGTGTCGTCTGCGTACATGTGTACAGTTGAAGCTTTGCAGACGTTGGGCAGATCGTTTATGAATATTGTGAATAGCAGGGGGCCAAGTATCGAGCCTTGGGGTACACCGCAAGTGACTGGGAGGGGGAGGGAAGTGCTGTCAGAAATGGACACAAATTGAGACCTATCAGACACATATGATTGAAACCAGGTTAACGTACTATCACCAATACCAGAGTTTTTAAGTTTTTGTAATAGGATGCCATGGTCTACTGTGTCAAAAGCCTTGGCAAAATCAAGGAAGATGCTCCAGTTAGATTTCCTTGTTCCATCCCCGCTTGGATATCATTACAAACTTTTAAAAGGGCGGTTGTAGTTGAATGGTTTGGACGAAAGCCTGATTGATCTGGGGTTAAATAGTTCTGATACTGATAATAATCACGTAATTGAGTGTAGACACATTTTTCCAGAATTTTTGACATTACAGGGAGCAGTGATATTGGGCGGTAGTTGGATACCAAAGTATTGTCTCCACTTTTATGGATAGGTACCACCCTTGCAGTCTTCCAGAATGGCGAGAGGCGTCACAGTTTTGTGATTGGATGAGATGGTGAATGGTGGGAGGTGTCACAGTTTTACGATCGGAGGAGGTGGTGAATGGCAGGATGTGTCACAGTTATGTGATTGGATGAGGTGGTGAATGGCGGGAGACGTCAGTTATGTGATTGGATGAGGTGGTGAATGGCGGCAGACGTCACAGTTATGTGATTGGATGAGGTGGTGAATGGCGGGAGGCGTCACAGTTATGTGATTGGATGCGGTGGTGAATGGCGGGAGGCGTCACAGTTTTGTGATTGGATGAGATGGTGAATGGCGGGTGGCGTCACAGTTTTGTGATTGGATGAGATGGTGAATGGCGGGAGGCGTCACAGTTTTGTGATTGGATGAGATGGTGAATGGCGGGAGGCGTCACAGTTTTGTGATTAGATGAGATGGTGAATGGTGAGATGCGTCACAGTTATGTGATTGGATGAGGTGGTGAATGGCTGGAGGCGTCAGTTATGTGAATGGCGGGTGGCGTCACAGTTTTCCGATTGGATGAGATGGTGACTGGTGGGAGGCGTCACAGATGTGGTTGGACGAGATGGTGAGAGGCATCACAGATGTGATTGGACGAGATGGTGAGAGGCATCACAGATGCAATTGGATGAGATGGTGGGAGGCGTCACAGATGTGATTGGATGAGATGGTGGGAGGCGTCACAGATGTGATTGGATGAGAGGGAGGGAGGCGTCACAGATGTGATTGGATGAGATGGTGGGAGGCGTCACAGATGTGATTGGCTAAAGCGTATAGAGTTCCTTCACTAAAGCTCCTCCAGGAGTCGATTTGCTGAGCATGGGACGTCTTCACGAGGAACATAAAGAGTGAACGCAGGGTTGTCTGGCAAGAAGGCGCTTGTCTGCTCGCTATGATGTCACAGACTTTGGCCTCTGCTACTGTGACCTATAATGTGTCATGAAGGTTATATAGCAAGTGCAAACATGACCTCTGTATAAAGCACAGGGAGACATGACCTCTGTATAAAGCACAGGGAGACATGACCTCTGTATAAAGCACTGAGGAACATCACCTCTGTATAAAGCACTGAGGAACATCACCTCTGTATAAAGCACTGAGGAACGTGACCTCTGTATAAAGTACCTTCTCTGCACAGAGAAAATGGGGACATGACCTCCATATAAATCACCTCTGCATAGAGCGCATGGAGACGTGGCCTCTGTATAGGACGTCGGAGCCTCCACTTAAAGGGTTTTATTTCATTTATATAAAATGTTAATTTATTTCCTTTTTATTTCAGATTCTCCATATTTTGCTTTGTTTGTGTTTGTTTTCCATGTGATTTTTTTTTTTTATTTGTTCATGACTTTATTACTTTATAATTTGTCTTTATAATTTATATTTCATGTTCATGTCATGTGTATTGTTTTTTTTCCTTTCAGCCATTGTCTCCCCCACTTTGCCTGGCGGCTCCCGGTGACCCCGGGCTCTCTCTGGCTGCACTTGGTGTCTCCGGGGGCGCAGAGTACCCCCCCCCCCCCATTACGTCATTTAATTTTCTGTTTTGTTTTTTTACCGGTCATAACCAGGTTACCGAACTGTGCTGAGTCGCCCTGCCGATCCCCGGACGAGCATGCGCTTATAGCGGACAACACAACACGACTCCGCAAACGGTTAGGAACGTTTATATTCCATCCTCTCTGTGACATGTGTTCAGTAATTCAGCCTGAAGCATCCCGTGTGCCAGCACTTCGGACATGCTCGGTCTGCTCCTAGCAGGTACTCATGACCACAACCCATTGGGGTTGCACCAGGACAGCTGAGCCTGGTGCCCTGAATACACAGGCACGCTGCCTTCTCGTTCAGGGCTTCTTTTGGTTCACATTTGAGCTGGTGTTAATGGCTCAGCTCACAAGAAAACGATAAAACAAATTGCCGTTGTGACCTCAGGGTGCGAGTTTCCAGGCGGAGGGCAGGACACAGGAATAAACACATGCTGTGTGTATAGAATAACCATATGAGCGTGCACGGTGTGACAGAACACAATGTCACTGTGCGATTTGGAGGGGGCTGTGCGCTGGCCTCCTGCCCAGAGACCATGGCCCGTGAAAGCGACTATTGAGGAACTGGTGGACCTTTTAAATATATTTGGTTTTCACTGTTTTATATATCTGCCAGTTAACTAAAGTTAACCCATTCTCCATTGTTTGAAGGTCCTGTGTAGCTATCTGATCTGTGATGTTGTCTGTTTGATTGTATGCAAATGTATGCATTTGGCAGATGTGACCCTGTCCGGGCACAGAGATCTGTACAGTGGTGCAGTGGTGGGATGCTTCCTACAGCCCAAGGACATCCAAAATCACCGGATTCGATATCCAGACAGCGCGGCAGGAGACGGCCACAGTCACAGAGACAGACTTCAGACGTAGGTTACGAGAATGGCAGAACCAGCATGTGTACGATGACGGAACAGGTCCTGGCTGGAAGAGCGTGCGAAGATCCGTCTGATGATGTGGTGGGAAGCTCTTCATGCGAGCGAATGTACAATGGCAAAATGATCCCCCTTGGGCTATGTGAGGTACGAGATAAATTGGAGAGTTGTATGTAGGCCTGGGAGAACAGCCACTAGAAGAGGATGTGCAGGAGCTCCGCAGACTGATTCTGAAGGAAATGGGCACTAGAGGAAAGATACAGAGCCCTCCGTTGGTATGCGGCAAAAGTGTACCCCTGTCTAGCGGATAACAGCCCGACGGAAGGCTATGGCTACGGCGGCCTTGGACTGTTACATGAGAAGCTAGTGAAGGATCCAGATTTTGGGAGTGAATCGGAGTGGCGTCTCTGTGAATCTGGAGTGCCGAGAGCGAGAATGGAGCTCTCTGGCGACGTTTTGTTCCAGGAGGATGTGGAATTCCTTGGTGTTCAGGATAGGAGCTGGAAATAGCCTACAAGAAGTTGTTAGAGTCCAATCAACAGCTAGGCTTTGGCTCCCTTTGGCTGATCGACCCTAGAAAGACCTGCAGACACACAGGCAGGGGGCAGAGTCCAGTAGTTTCTGCCCAGTAAGTGTGGCAGTGTTGGGCGTCGAGGGGAGGAAGAAGTCAGAAGGCCAGATGGTGGACACAGAGAAAAAAGATCTTTTCGACAGTTCCGTCGTGGAGGAACAGCTACAAGGGACTGCCAAGCAATGGTAGATTATGGTCAGCAACTTGGCTCAGAGTTTATGCCCCTAGAGCAGCAGATTTCCCTAGTGGAGGACAGCGGACATTACATGGCCCGCAGAGGAAGAGGCTGCGGTCCTTCCACAGAGCCCGGAAGATGTGGGGCAGTTGGCCCAGATTCGTCATATTGTATCGGCAAGCGCTCCAGCGCTTAAGGGTTATAATTTATGTACGGGGGAGCGGTTCCCCAACCAGCGGAAAAGCTGGCATCGCAACAGGGGCAACTCCGGGAGAGCGTTCTGTTCGTACCTCTCCCCAACTGCAGGTAAAAATCCAGAGGAGGAGACAGCTGGTCTCACTCCTCAAAGATTGAGCCCCAGCGTGAGGATGGGTGCTCCCTTTTTCCAGTCACAGTGTGCTGCTGACCCCTCCCCAGGATGTAGACCTTTACTGTGTGATTATAGATGAGACTAGGATCTGTGATGGATTTTGATTGTATGCAAATGGCTGGTCCTTGACGCTATCTGTCCTCTCTGTGAAAAAAACAGTCAGTTCTATTCTGACCAAGCATGAAGTCACGGCTCATGATTTGGTGGGGTACAGGAATCTTCTGCCCGCTGTTCCAAGGAAAGGCTCCAGGTCTACAGCTACGGCTTATTTCTGGGGACGCTAGCCAGGCTCTCTACATGCAACAGGCCCTTGAGCTTCGCTAAGGTACTAGAGAAAGGTGTGAGAGTCACGAGGAGAAACTGGGTGTCCAGCGAGGAAGCGGCATTTGGCAGATGTGACCTCTGGGCACAGAGATCTGTTAAACACACGGGAATAGCAGAGGCATCACAGACATGTGATGGTGTGAAGGAGACTTCACAGATTATTTTATTATTATTCTTTATATAGTGCTGACATATTAAACGCAGCGCTGTACAATGGGCACAGTATAGACACGGTTACAATACATTGAACAACATTTGACAAACAGTACAGGAGGAAACGAGGCCCTATTCCCGTATTTACAATCTAGAAGGTTGGGGTGAAACAGGAGGAGAGGACTGCGAGGTGAGAGTGCGGGCGACGTGGTGAGTGTAATGAACTGGTGGCGTCAATGAGTCGGGTGGTCGGCTTCCCCTAAATAGGAATGTCTTAAGGGAGCGTTTAAAAGGAAGGGAAGCTAGGGGAAAGTCTGGCCATACGAGGGAGAGTGTACCAGAGGATGGGAGCTGCAGTGGACCATCCCACTGTGTATCATGGGAAGAGGTGATTCGGGGAGAAGCTAGGCGCAGGTCAGTGTTTGATCTTAGGGAGCGGGCGGGGGGGTATTTTGGTGATTAGTGAGGACAGGTAGTGGGGAGCTGAGTTAGTGAGGGTTTTGTAGGTCAGGGTAAGGATTTTTGAATTTAATTCTGCAGTGGATGGGGAGCCAGTGAAGGGACTCGCAGAGGGGAGCGGCAGAGACAGAGCATCGTGTTGAGGTGGATGGGGAGCCAGTGAAGGGAGTCGCAGAGACAGAACGGCGGGTGAGGTGGAGGGAGCCAGTGAAGGGACTCGCAGAGGGGAGCGGCAGAGACAGAGCATCGTGTGAGGTGGATGGGGAGCCAGTGAAGGGAGTCGCAGAGACAGAACGGCGGGTGAGGTGGATGGGGAGCCAGTGAAGGGGCTCGCAGAGAGGAGCGGCGGGTGAGGTGGATGGGGAGCCAGTGAAGGGACTCGCAGAGTGGAGCAGCAGAGACAGCGACGGCTAAGTTGGATGGGGAGTTAGTGAAGGGATTCGCAGAGACAGAGCGGCGGGTGAGGTGGATAAGCCTGGCAGAGGCTTTCAGAATGGATTGTCATGGGGAGAGAGGGAGGCCAACTAAAAGATTATTATAATATCAAGTCGGGAGATTACAAGGGCATGGATGAGTAGTTTTGTGGTTTCAACAGTAAGAAATTGTCGAATTCTGGAAATGTTACGTAGTTGATAGCGGCAGGAGTAGGAAAGAGACTGAATGTGAGGGATGAAGGAAAGAGCCGAGTCAAGTGTAACTCTGAGACAGTGAACCTGGTTTGATGGGGAGATAGTGATAGAAAAGTCAGGAGGTGGGGAAGCATTAGAAGGAGGTATTAGTAGGAGCTCAGTTTTGGACATGTTATTCTTTAGGTGGTGAGAGGCAGATAA
Organism: Leptobrachium leishanense; assembly: GCA_009667805.1. Classification (NCBI taxonomy): domain Eukaryota; kingdom Metazoa; phylum Chordata; class Amphibia; order Anura; family Megophryidae; genus Leptobrachium; species Leptobrachium leishanense. The sequence goes on from RXON01002420.1 coordinate 14,419, forward strand.
ACAGTCACTGACTTTGGAAAGGACAGGGGGAGAGATCAGGGGTGGAGAGGTAGATCTGAGTATCATCAGCATAGAGGTGGTAATTAAGGCCAAAGCTGTTAATGATTTTGCCCAGGGAGGTGGTGTAGATAGAGAAGAGCAGAGGACCAAAGAATAGAGCCTTGGGGTACACCAACTGATAAAGACAATGAAGAGGAAGAGTTACCAGCAAAGGACACAGAGAAGGACCTGTTGGATAGATAAGAGTCAATCCAAGAGAGTGTAGTGTCACAGAGACCAAGAGATCTGAGAGTCTTTAGAAGGAGGGGGTGGTCGACAGTGTCAAAAGCAGCCGAGAGGTCAAGTAGGATGAAAATAGAATAGTGGCTGTGTTTTTTAGCAGTTAGGAGGTCGTTGGTGACTTTGAGGGCAGTTTCAATTGAGTGTAGAGGACGGAAGCCTGATTGCAAGGGGTCGATTAGGGAATTAGAGGACAGGAAGAGGGAGAGGTGGTTGAAAACTAGTTTTTCCAGGAGCTTAGAGGTAAACAGAAGCAGGGATATAGGACTGCAGTTGAGTTGGATGGAGAGTTGGGATCGAGGGAGAGTTTCTTTAGTATAGGGGTAACCTGCGCATGTTTGAAGGCAGATGGAAAGGAGCCGATAGAGAGGTTGAAGATGTGTGTGAGAGCAGGGGTGCAGAGAAAATGGGGACATGACCTCCATATAAATCACCTCCGTATAGAGCGCATGGGGACTTGTCCTCTGTATAGGACGTCGGAGCCTCCACTTAAAAGGGTTGTATTTCATTTATTTAAAATGTTAATTTATTTACTTTTTATTTTAGATTCTCCATATTTTGCTTTGTTTGTGTTTGTTTTTCCACGTGTTTTATTAAAATTTATTTTTTGTGTTCATAACTTTATTACTTTATAATTTGTCTTTATCATTTATATTTCATGTCATTGTGTGTATTGTTTTTTTTCTGCCAGCCATTGCCCCCCCCCCATTTTGTCTCCCTGGCAGCTCCCGGTGACCCCCGGTCTCTCCGGCTGCACTTGGTGCCTCCGGGGGGGCGCAGAGTATCCCTGTGACAGATCTCTGTACCCCAACAGCCAACAGGGTCACATCTGCCAGTGCCGCTTCCTCGCAGGACCCCCGTGCTCTAACCCAGCCAGACTCCCGAGCCTTCCTCCAGTAACTTAGATGACGCTTAAGGACTGGGACACATAGAGCCTGCTAGCATCCCCCAGAAATATGACGACGCTGTAGATCTGTGGTCTTTCAGAGTTAGAATGAATTGCTTTAATCAGAGACACATTTATACAGTCACACATAGGTCATTTACATACACAAAATCACAACATCTTCTAGTGGGACCTGTGACGGAACCGTTCTCTTCCGTCTGTCCTGACTCTCCAGACACCCCTTCGTTGCGGTCAGCCCGGCTACTGGGAGCGCTGTCCTCAGCGCCTCGAGCAGCTTGACCCACCTGCTTCTGTTCCTCTGCCCTGGAGCCGTTAGGAATTTCCAGAAGGCCGCTCGGTGCCTTCTGAGGTTGAGTGTATAGTGTAGCGTCGCTGAAATAAAACACCAGACGCGGCTGTATGCTTTAAAACAGGATTCTCTCTCTGTCTCAGTCTCTGAGAGTTCTGACTTTTAATTAACAAAAACGCCACCATTTATGCTGAAATCCAACAGCCATAATTTGCATAAATGACGCATATCGTCCTACTAAAATGCTAATTACATTATGTCAGATAGGTATTTACAATAAACATTCTTTACATACTTTAGCCTTTAGCTCACACAATATTTGCATAATCTATTGTAAAGGAGATCAGTTAGGTTTTGGCTGAGACAATGATGACTCCCAACCTCTGAGACATGTAAACAGATAACAGATGAACAAAGAGAAAAACCCTTTTGCCTAATCACAAATTACTCAACCTATTTTACAATCTATACAAAAGAAAGCATTGCACTCGCTGCAGGTAGTATCTTTAATAAAAACCAAATTTTTACCTAAATAAATATAAGTATATTTAAAACTAAAGCTACGCCATTTTACACTAAACTAATTTAAACTAAAACCAAACGATGTAATATATATTTAAAAACACACAATATAAATTGAACATAAAGAGTAAACATGGTCTTTAAACTTGTCCAGTTTGGGTTCCGCGGTTCGCTGAGGCGAGCCCGATATCAGCTCCGTGACATTTCTCCCTCCCAATAGAGTCCGACGGACACGGTTGGACCCCAACGGGTCGACTCGGGAAGTCGGAGTGCAGGGGTCTCCGGGCTCCCGGGCCGTTTGCCGAGATAGTCCATCAGCGTTCCCATTTTGAGGCCCGGGCCGGTACTGTATAGTAAAATTAAAGGGTTGTAGGGCCAGGCTCCAACGTAACAAGCGGACATTTTCTCCAGCCACCCGGTTGAGCCACACCATGGGATTGTGGTCGGTCATGATAGTGAACGATCGCCCGTAAACGTAGGGTTAAAACTTCCTCAGGGCCCAGACCAAGGCCAAACATTCCTTCTCCACGGCGGCGTACCCCACCTCCCGGGGTAGCAGCTTACGGCTGATGAACGCCACCGGATGCTCCCCCCCCATCGTCCCCCACTTGGCTTAACACGGCTCCCAGTCCGAACATGGAGGCGTCTGTATGGACGACAAAGCGTTTATTATAATTTGGTGCCGCCAGGAGGGGAGCTTGGGTCAGGGCGGTTTTGAGATGTTGGAAGGCCGTCTCACACTCCGGGGACCACAGGACTTGGCGGGGTAGGGATTTTTTGGTCAAGTCCGTCAGGGGTTTGGCGAGGTCGCTGTAATGGGGGACAAATTTTCTGTAATACCCAGCGGTCCCTAGGAAGGCGAGGACCTGGGTCTTGGTCACGGGAGTGGGCCAATCTAAGATGGCTTCGACCTTGGCGGGTTCGGGTCGCTGTTTCCCACACCCCACCCGGTGGCCGAGGTACTGTACCTCGGTCATCCCGATCTTACATTTCTCTGGTTTGAGGGTCAGGTTGGCGTCCCTGATCCGGTCTAGCACTACCCCCAGGTGGTGGAGGTGTTCCTCCCAGGTCTGGCTGTAGATGGCTATGTCATCCAGGTAGGCACAGCCAAACTCCTGCAGGCCGTCGAGAAGGCGATCAATTAAACGCTGGAAGGTAGCCGGAGCGTTCTTCATCCCGAACGGCATGACTTGAAATTGGTACAGGCCGAACGGGGTGATGAAGACCGACTTGAGGGTCGCCTCCTCCTCAAGGGGAATCTGCCAGTACCCCTTACATAAGTAAGGGTGGTCAAGGTCAAAGGTGGTCAAGTAGTGCCCCTGGGAGATCTGATCTAGTAGCTTGTCGACTCGGGGCATGGGGTAGGCGTCTGTGATGGTACAGTCATTCAACCTCCGGTAGTCGACGCAGAACCGGGTGGCACCATCCTTTTTAGGGACCAACACTACTGGGGAGGCCCACGGACTGGCTGAGGGCTCAATTACCCCTAGCTCTAGCATTTCCCGGATTTCGGCCCGCATGGGTTCGCGGACTGCCTCCGGGAGTTGGTACGCCGGTTGCCGGAGGGGCCTCTGCCCTGGGGTCTCTACTTTGTGCAGTGCCTGGCGGGTATAGCTGGGGAGTGCGGAAAAGACCTCCTGGCGGTCTTGGAGCACCCGCCTAACCTGGGCCTGTTTGTGGGGTCCCAACCCCTCCCCCAGCTGCACCTGTTCTACCCCTGAGGGACAGCTATCTACCCCGGGGAGGTCCATTATGGGGATCTGTTCTGCCTCCTCGGTGGCTGGAGCGCAGATGGCAGCCACTGCCTCAGGCCGTTCGTGGTAGGCCTTTAGCATATTGACGTGGAACGTCCGCTGGATCCTGGTTTCTGCGCAGCTGACAACCACATAGGTGGTATCCCCCAGTTGGGTTACCACCTGGTAGGGGCCCTGCCAGGACACCTGCAGCTTGTTCTGCCGCTGTGGTTTCAACACCAGGACCTTCTGCCCCACGAGGAAGGAGCGGCTTCGGGCGGAGCAGTCATACCACGCCTTCTGTTGGGCCTGGGCTGCCTGCATGTTCCCCTGGACCAGCCCCGTGAGTTCTGTTAGGCGCTCACGGAGCTCCAGCACATAAGTCAGGACGGGGAGTCCTTCGGGCTCCTGTCTCCCCTCCCATTGGGCCCTAACTAGGTCTAAGGGTCCCCATACCCTGCGCCCATATACCAATTCGAAGGGGGAGAACCTGGTAGACTCCTGGGGCACCTCCCTATATGCGAATAACAAGTGGGGCAGATACGTCTCCCAGTCCTTCCTCTCCTGGGTGAAGGCACGGATCAACTGCTTCAGGGTCCCGTTAAACCGCCCGCACAGCCCGTTCGTCTGGGGATGGTATGGGGCTCTGTGGAGAGCCTTGACACCATAGAGGCGCCAGAGCTGTTGGGTCAGCTCAGCGGTGAACTGGGACCCTTGGTCAGATAAAATTTCCCGGGGGAACCCCACCCGGGAGAACACCCGTAGGAGCGCATCCTCTATGGTGTCGGCCTGAATATTGGATAAGGGTATGGCCTCGGGGTACCGGGTGGCATAGTCCACCACCGTGAGAATATATTTCTTCCCCGTGGTGCTGGGGCGAGCCAGGGGGCCGATTTATATCTACTGGCTAAAGGGCTCCTGGATGATGGGCATCGGTCGTAGCGGGGCTTTTGGGTGGTCCCCAGTTTTGCCCTCCTTCTGGCTGACTGGGCAGGTGCGGCAATACTCCCGCACGTCCTCATGGAGTCGGGCCAGAAGAAGGACGGCCCGGGATAGTCGGTGCTGGGTCGGTGCTGGGTCTTGGACTTCCCCAGGTGACCGGCGAGGGGGATGTCGTGGGCCAATCTTAAGAGTTCCTGTCTAGGGGCCTGGGGTATGACTAACTTTGTGGAGGGCCGGTTTCCTCCGCGTTCCCACCCTCTCGGTGTATCTGTATAACAGCCCATCTTCCCACTCGATGCGGTCGTCCCTTTCCTCTTCCTGACCCTTGCCTGCCCTGTCCCGGTACCTTTATAGGGTAGGGTCTGTTTGTGTCTGGTGCCGGAGGGTGGCCGGGGAGTCCCACGTAAGGGAATGGTCGGGTCGGGGGGATGGGGTGTCGCTCTGTCGGGGTTTGGGGGGTTTGGTTTGTGGTCTCACCTGGGTCCCGGCTGGAGCGGTGTGGTGGGTCCGGCCGCTCTGCTGTCGGGTGGTCACGGGTACTGCTGCGTCCGTGGCATAGGCTGAGACCAGACATCCCAGGTCATTCCCGAGGAGGATTTCGGCTGGTAATTTGTCTAATAGGCCCACTTTCACGGATCCTGCCCCGGAGCCCCAATCTAGGTGGACTCGGGCGGTGGACAGCCAGAGTACTTTTCCCCCGGCAACTCGGACGGCAATGGTCTGACCGGACCGGTTCCTTGCGGGTACCAGGTGGGTGCGTACGAGGGTAATGGTGGCGCCAGAATCCCGGAGACCCTGGGCTGCCCGCCCGTTTATCCATACGTCCTGTCGGTGGTGCTCGCGGTTGTTGGCGGTGGCGGCTTGCACGGGGTCTGCCTCGTGCAGCATGCCCCACTCTTCCTGACTGTCCAGGTACTGGAGTTCACCATTGTAACAGTGGGCTGCCGGTGGGGTGGCGCGGGCTGGACCCCTTGGTATGGGGGGTCGATTAGGACAGTTTTGTCGAAAGTGGCCCACTTGGTTGCAGCCATTGCAACGTATGGTGGCTGCGGTGTTCGAGCGGGCCGTAGGTCGAGGTGCGGGCCGGAGGGTCCGGATGAGGGGTGGACAAAGAGGGTCGGGGTGGGTTGTCGCTCGGGCCCCACTGTGCTTCCGAGTGTCCGTGTATTCGTCTGCCCAGGTAGCAGCTTGCTGCACCATTTGGGGCTTCTTATCCCTCACCCACTCCCGTACTGCTGTAGCGGTGTTCTCGAAAAATTGTTCCAGTAGTATTAGCTGCGTGATTTCCTCCACGGTTCGGGCCTGGCTCCCCTGGAACCAGGTTTTCAGGTTGCGTTCTAACCGGTGAGCCCACTCCACGTGCGTGGTGCCGTTGGGCCGACGGGAGTTGTGGAACTTCACCCGGCTGGCTTCTGGGGTGACGGCGAAGCGGGCCAGTAGTATCTGCTTCACCAGAACATAGTTCATGGCCTCTTCGTCCGGGACTGTTCGGTATGCCTCTGCTGCTCGGCCCGACAGTTTGCTGGCCAGAATTCCGGCCCAGGCGGAATGTTGGACTTCATGTACCTGGCATAATCTTTCGAAGTCTTGGAGGAAGCTCTCAATTTCCTCCTCCGCCTCATTAAATGTTTTAAATACCTGAAAGGGTACCTTCCGGGCCGTTGGTCTCTCTGGGTTGGGGCTTTCTATCCGACTGGCCTGTATCTCCGCCATCCGCAGTTCATGCTGGCGCTCCTTTTCTTGCTCCTCCTGTTGTTGGATGTCCCTAATGGCCTGTTGTATGGCGGCTTCTGACTGGGTGGCACCGTACATAGCTATCCTCTCTCGGACTTTCTTTTGGAAGGGGTCTTCTGTGGCCGGGGTCCCTGTGCCCCCGTTCTGTTGATCCATTGCGACCAGTTCTCCTACCAGGGTGTCTTTAGTTTTTGAGCCAGCGGCCCCTCCTCGATTCTCCAATATGTCTCTCAGCGTGTCCCTCTTGTAGTTGGCATAGCTGGCCATTCTGCATTTCTTCTGGGGTTGGAGAGCTTCTCCTCACCGCTTGCCACCAGTGTGACGAAACCGTTCTCTTCCGTCTGTCCTGACTCTCCAGACACCCCTTCGTTGCGGTCAGCCCGGCTACTGGGAGCGCTGTCCTCAGCGCCTCGAGCAGATTGACCCGCCTGCTTCTGTTCCTCTGCCCTGGAGCCGTTAGGAATTTCCAGAAGGCCGCTCGGTGCCTTCTGAGGTTGAGTGTATAGTGTAGCGTCGCTGAAATAAAACACCAGACGCGGCTGTATGCTTTAAAACAGGATTCTCTCTCTGTCTCAGTCTCTGAGAATTCTGACTTTTAATGAACAAAAACGCCACCATTTATGCTGAAATCCAACAGCCATAATTTGCATAAATGACGCACATCGTCCTACTAAAATGCTAATTACATTATGTCAGATAGGTATTTACAATAAACATTCTTTACATTCTTTAGCCTTTAGCTCACACAATATTTGCATAATCTATTGTAAAGGAGATCAGTTAGGTTTTGGCTGAGACAATGGTGACTCCCAACCTCTGAGACATGTAAACAGGTAACAGATGAACAAAGAGAAAAACCCTTTTGCCTAATCACAAATTACTCAACCTATTTTACAATCTATGCGAAAGAAAACATTGCACTCGCTGCAGGTAGTATCTTTAATAAAAACCACATTTTTACCTAAAGAAATATAAGTATATTTAAAACTAAAGCTACGCCATTTTACACTAAACTAATTTAAACTAAAACCAAACGATGTAATATATATTTAAAAACACACAATATAAATTGAACATAAAGAGTAAACATGGTCTTTAAACTTGTCCAGTTTGGGTTCTGAGGTTCGCTGAGGCGAGCCCGATATCAGCTCCGTGACAGGACCTAATTGTACTGAAACATAATTGCACAAACATTGACTTCTTGGAATGATAAATCTAATTCAATTAGGTCAGTTACAGTAAACATTACTTAACATTTCTAACAAGGCTGTTGCACATCACAATCCTCCCCCCCCCTATTGCTTTATTTAATTTTCTGTTTTGTTTCTTTATCGATCATAACCAGGTTACCAAATGGCGCGGAGTCCCCCTGCCGATCCCCGGACGAGCATGCACTTATAGCGGACAACACAACGCGACTCCGCAGCGGCAAACGGTTAGGAACGTTTATATTCCATCTTCCCTGCGAACCAGTGACGTGTGTTCGGTAATTCACCCTGAAGCGTCCCGTGCGAGAGCACTTCGGGCATGCTCAGTCTGCTACTAGCAGGGATTCCACATCACAACCCATTGGAGTTGCACTGGGACAGCTGAGCCTTGTGCCCAGGATATGCAGTCACGCTGCCTTCCTGTTCAGGGCTGTCATTGGATCTCAGGTTTTAATGGCTCAGCAGATAAGATAACGATAAATCAAATTGCCGTTCTGGCCTCAGGGTGTGATTTTCAAGGCAGAGGTCAGAAGACAGGAAGTCACAGGCGGCAGGTGCTGACGTTGATGCATTTTTGTCGTTCTCTTCTTTTTCGGTCCCTGTTTATTGGTGGAATTCATAACCTACACAGGGTATCAACACATGGTGTGTATAAAATAACGATATGCGGACAATAGAAAGTCACATGACTCCTTACCACATTATCGTCTCCTCTTTGGAGATAGAGACCCTGATCTGCCGATTTACTGAATCCGCCGTGTCACAGAGCGAAGCGCGAGAATTGACGGATTAAGTGTCAGGCCTTTAATTAATCCCCATCGCGGTGTGAGGGTGGGCGGGCATTAAGGTGGGCGGGCAGGCAGGCATTAAGGTGGGCGGGTGGACATTAGAACGGGCGGGCAGGCATTAAGACGGGTGGACATTAAAGTGGGCGGGCGGGCATTAAGACGGGCGGGCATTAAAGCGGGCGGGCGGGCATTAAGACGGGCGGGCATTAAAGTAGGCTGGCAGGCATTAAGACGGGCGGGCATTAAGACACACGGGTGATAGCTTCTGTATGTTTCTGTTAATGAGGCCACAGCTCCTTTAGGTTTACACCACGGAAACACCGCGATTATTCATCACATGTGGTGGTGAGGGCATGATGTCATCTTATTACACATCCTGCTTGCCATTATTTCATTGGTTACAGCGCTGCATGGCATAAACATGGAGGAGACTGAGGCTTTCCTGAAAGAAAGATACAGAAGCTGTCATCTGCGCTTCATGTGTGCCGGTGCCTCTCTATGTATAACGCTGCCGGTGCCTCTCTATGTATAACACTGCCAGTGCCTCTCTATGTATAACAGTGCCGGTGCCTCTCTATGTATAACAGTGCCGGTGCCTCTCTATGTATAACGCTGCCGGTGCCTCTCTATGTATAATGCTGCCGGTACCTCTCTATGTATAACGCTGCCGGTGCCTCTCTATGTATAACACTGCCAGTGCCTCTCTATGTATAACAGTGCCGGTGCCTCTCTATGTATAACGCTGCCGGTGCCTCTCTATGTATAATGCTGCCGGTGCCTCTCTATGTATAACGCTGCCGGTGCCTCTCTATGTATAACGCTGCCGGTGCCTCTCTATGTATAACGCTGCCGGTGCCTCTCTATGTATAAAGCTGCCGGTGCCTCTCTATGTATAATGCTGCCGGTGCCTCTCTATGTATAACGCTGCCGGTGTCTCTCTATGTATAACGCTGCTGGTGTCTCTCCTATGTATAACGCTGCTGGTGTCTCTCCTATGTATAACACTGCCGGTGCCTCTCTATGTATAACGCTGCGGTGCCTCTCTATGTATAACGCTGTCGGCGCCTCTCTATGTATAACGCTGCCGTGCCTCTCTATGTATAACGCTGCAGGTGCCTCTCTATGTATAACGCTGCCGGTGCCTCTCTATGTATAACGCTGCCGGTGCCTCTCTATGTATAATGCTGCCGGTGCCTCTCTGTATAATGCTGCCGGTGCCTCTCTATGTATAACGCTGCCGGTGCCTCTCTATGTATTACGCTGCCGGTGCCTCTTTGTATAATGCTGCAGGTGCCTCTCTGTAGAACGCTGCTGCTACCTCTATTGTCATGAGGGCACCCGGCGTGAGCCTAGGTGGGCCTTTTGTCCAGGATATTCAGTCCTTGAGGCAGGTTAGCTGCTGGCTGCATAGACAGAGCACAGCACTCTGATAATATACAGATACAGGACAAGATATATAACAGGACTGGCAGGAGAACAAAGAAAACTCTAAAGGGATCCCTAACTCTGGGGTAAGGTCCTTGTATGGCCTTCTGTCTAGGAAAGGAAACCTAACAAGAAATAACACAGACAGGAGAACAGGGAGAGCGAGGGTTAAACAAGATTCTGGCAACACAAAAACACACACAAGGAAACCCTATTCTGTGGCAAGGTCCTTATACTGGCCTAATACTATGCAGGATACAGAATTAACAATAGGGTTAACAAGAGAATGGTCAGAGGGAATGCAAGAGGGTTTTATCGCCAGGGTACTGTGTCAGCCGTATGCCAGGAGTCAAGAGCCAGGAGAGCGAGTCGGTACACAGATAGAAAAATACAGAGTACAGGGAGCAGTCAAGAGAATAGTCAAAAACCAGGCCAAGTCATACACATATTTCATACTATGTTTGGTAAGCGCTGCACTCTCTTATTATTCAGAATATTGGATTATCCCTTTATGCTATTCATTGTTCGAGTTGTCAATACCAGACCAAGATTATACACCTAGTAACACAGAACATATATATCAATGGCAGACTCTCAGGAAACCATGACCCATGCAGGAGCTATAGCCCTGCCTGCAATATTTATGGGAACTGGGCAGACCATGTGACCTCAGGCCAGATCAGCCACACTCGAGTCCAGGGGCTGAGAGCCTGGACTAGCTAGCCCAGACCATACAAGAGCTGGCCCGGATTGCTCTCACCACCAGGGGGCCTGGCTGAAACGTGGAAACGAGACATCTATATATAACTCTGCCAGGCCAGTGCCTCTCTAGATGTTACTCTGCTGGTGCCTCTCTAGATGTTACTCTGCCGGTGCCTCTCTAGGTGTGACTCTGCCGGTGCCTCTCTAGGTGTGACTCTGCCGGTGCCTCTCTGTGTGCAGGTGACTCTCTGTGCGACGGTGCCAGTGCCTCTCTGTTTGATACTGCCAGTGCTTCTCTACAGTGGCAAGAAAAAGTATGTGAACCCTTTGGGATTACGTGGAGTTTTGCATGAATTGGTCATAAAATGTGCTCTGATCTTCATCTAAGTCACAACAATTTGAAAAACACAGTCTGCTTAAAATAATACAACACAAACATTATATGTTTTCATGTTTTTATTGAACATAACATGTAAACATTCACAGTGCAGGGTGGAAAAAGTATGTGAACCTTTGGACTTAATAACTGGTTGACCCTCCTTTGGCAGCAATAACCTCAACCAAACGTTTCCTGTAGTTGCAGATCAGACCTGCACAACGATCTGGAGTAATTTTGGACCAATCCTCTTCACAAAACTGTTTCAGTGTAGCAATATTCTTGGGATGTCTGGTGTGAATCGCTCTCTTAAGGTCATGCCACAGCATTTCAATCGGGTTGAGGTCAGGACTCTGACTGGGCCACTCCAGAAGGTGTATTTTGTTTTGTTGAAGCCATTCTTTTGTTGAATTACTTGTATGCTTTGGGTCATTGTCCTGTTGCATCACCCATCATCTGCGGAGCTTCAGCTGGCGGACAGATGGTCTTACGTTTTCCTGCAAAATGTCTTGATAAACTCTGGAATTCAATTTTCCATCAATGACAACAATCCGTCCAGGTCCTGAGGCAGCAAAGCCGCCCCAAACCATGATGCTCCCTCCGCCATGTTTTACAGTGGGGATGAGGTTTTGATGTTGGTGTGCTGTGCCTTTTTTTCTCCACACATAGTGTTGTGTGTTTTTTCCAAACAACTCAATTTTGGTGTCATCTGTCCGCAGAATATTTTGCCAGTAGTGCTGTGGAACATCCAGGTGCTCTTTTGCAAACTTCAAACGTGCTGCAATGGCTTCCTCTCGTGGTGTCCTCCCATGTACTCCATTCTTGTTGAATGTTTTCCTTATTGTAGATGTGTCAACAAAAATGTTAGCATGTGCCAGAGATTTCTGTAAGTCTTTAGCTGACACTCTAGGATTCTTCTTTACCTCATTAAGTATTCTGCGCTGTGCTCTTGCAGTCATCTTTACAGGACGACCACGCCTAGGGAGAGTAGCAACAGTGCTGAACTTTCTCCATTTGTAGACAGTCTGTCTTACCGTGGACACATGAACATCAAGGCTTTTGGAGATACTTTTGTAACCCTTTCCAGCTTCATGCAAGTCAACAATTCTTGATCGTAGGTCTTCTGAGAGCTCTTTTCTGCGAGGCATCGTTCACATCAGGCAGTGCTTCTTGAAACCACTAAACCCAAAACTGGTGTGTGTTTTTAGGGCAGGACAGCTTTCAGCAACACATCCAATAATATCACACTGATTGGACTCAAGGTTGGCTCACTCCTGGCTCCAATTAGCTCTTGGAGAAGTCATTAGGCTAGGCGTTCACATACTTTTTCCACCCTGCACTGTGAATGTTTACATGTTATGTTCGATAAACACATGAAAACATATAATGTTTGTGTTGTATTATTTTAAGCAGACTGTGTTTTTCAAATTGTTGTCACTTAGATGAAGATCAGACACATTTTATGACCAATTCATGCAAAACTCCACGTAATCCCAAAGGGTTCACATACTTTTTCTTGCTACTGTATATGTGACTCTGCCATTGCCTCTCTGTGTGCCGGTGCCTCTCTATGTATGATTCAGCCGGTGACTCTCTGTACGATGGTGCCGGTGCCTCTCTCTTTGTGGCGCTGCCGATTCCTCTCTGTTAGCTAGCGGTAACTTGTGGCGTTATTGTACACAACACATGGAGGGCGCTTAATTTCCACGGCACGGCATTCCTTGGTGTAATCTGTACAAATAAAGGTTCAGCGTGTTTGATTTTATACAGAGGCTGCAGCATCTTTTATAAGAGACAGAGGGCCAGGTTTGGAGTATTGCTGCTACTTGCTGTGCTCTGGTTGGGTTTCTTCACTCGGTGTGTCTCTGGGTTTCTTCACTCGGTGTGTCTCTGGGTCTCTTCACTCGGTGTGTCTCTGGGTTTCCTCACTCGGTGTGTCTCTGGGTTTCTTCACTCGGTGTGTCTCTGGGTTTCTTCACTCGGTGTGTCTCTGGGTTTCTTCACTCGGTGTGTCTCTGGGTCTCTTCACTCGGTGTGTCTCTGGGTTTCTTCACTCGGTGTGTCTCTGGGTTTCTTCACTCGGTGTGTCTCTGGGTTTCTTCACTCGGTGTGTCTCTGGGTTTCTTCACTCGGTGTGTCTCTGGGTTTCCTCACTCGGTGTGTCTCTGGGTTTCTTCACTCGGTGTGTCTCTGGGTTTCTTCACTCGGTGTGTCTCTGGGTTTCTTCACTGTGCTTTGTTGTTCCTCTCTTGATGTATTTTACTGTCTCTTCTTGTGATGTGTCTTTGTGTCGCCTTCGCAGTGTGTTGGACAGTCCAAGCCGCCTTGATGAGGAGCACCGGCTTATCGCCCGTTATGCTGCCCGGCTGGCGGCAGAGGCTGGAAACTCGGTGAGTAAGCGTAGGTGTCGAGCTTTCAAACCCAGCCCTCTCCATGCCCCGCACCTTCTCATGGCGAGCTTACAAACCCAGCCCTCTCCATGCCCCGCACCTTCTCATGGCGAGCTTACAAACCCAGCCCTCTCCATGCCCCGCACCTTCTCATGGCGAGCTTACAAACACAGCCCTCTCCATGCCCCGCACCTTCTCATGGCGATCTTACAAACCCAGCCCTCTCCATGCCCCGCACCTTCTCATGTCGAGCTTACAAACCCAGCCCTCTCCATGCCCCGCACCTTCTCATGGCGAGCTTACAAACACAGCCCTCTCCATGCCCCGCACCTTCTCATGGCGATCTTACAAACCCAGCCCTCTCCATGCCCCGCACCTTCTCATGGCGATCTTACAAACCCAGCCCTCTCCATGCCCGCACCTTCTCATGGGGAGCTTACAAACACAGCCCTCTCCATGCCCCGCACCTTCTCATGGCGAGCTTACAACCACAGCCCTCTCCATGCCCCGCACCTTCTCATGGCGAGCTTACAAACACAGCCCTCTCCATGCCCCGCACCTTCTCATGTCGAGCTTACAAACCCAGCCCTCTTCATGCCCCGCACCTTCTCATGGCGATCTTACAAACCCAGCCCTCTCCATGCCCCGCACCTTCTCATGGCGAGCTTACAAACCCAGCCCTCTCCATGCCCGCACCTTCTCATGGCGAGCTTACAAACACAGCCCTCTCCATGCCCCGCACCTTCTCATGGGGAGCTTACAAACACAGCCCTCTCCATGCCCCACACCTTCTCATGGCGAGCTTACAAACCCAGCCCTCTCCATGCCCCGCACCTTCTCATGGCGATCTTACAAAAACAGCCCTCTCCATGCCCCGCACCTTCTGATGGCGAGCTTACAAACCCAGCCCTCTCCATGCCCCGCACCTTCTCCTGTCGAGCTTACAAACCCAGCCCTCTCCATGCCCCGCACCTTCTCATGGCGAGCTTACAACCACAGCCCTCTCCATGCCCCGCACCTTCTCATGGCGAGCTTACAAACACAGCCCTCTCCATGCCCGCACCTTCTCATGGCGAGCTTGCAAACACAGCCCTCTCCATGCCCCGCACCTTCTCATGGCGAGCTTACAAACCCAGCCCTCTCCATGCCCCGCACCTTCTCATGTCGAGCTTACAAACCCAGCCCTCCCATGCCCCGCACCTTCTCATGGCGAGCTTACAAACCCAGCCCTCTCCATGCCCCGCACCTTCTCATGGCGAGCTTACAAACCCAGCCCTCTCCATGCCCCGCACCTTCTCATGGCGAGCTTACAAACACAGCCCTCTCCATGCCCCGCACCTTCTCATGGTGAGCTTACAAACCCAGCCCTCTCCATGCCCCGCACCTTCTCATGGTGAGCTTACAAACACAGCCCTCCCTGCGCCTCGCACCTTCCTCTAGCTGCCGCCTGTGTCCAAACACATTATGAGCACCCTAAACAGGAACCGGCATAAAACACAGCACAGCGGCAGAGGCTGGAAACTCGGTGAGTAAGCGTAGGTGTCGAGCTTTCAAACCCAGCCCTCTCCATGCCCCGCACCTTCTCATGGCGAGCTTACAAACCCAGCCCTCTCCATGCCCCGCACCTTCTCATGGCGAGCTTACAAACCCAGCCCTCTCCATGCCCCGCACCTTCTCATGGCGAGCTTACAAACCCAGCCCTCTCCATGCCCCGCACCTTCTCATGGCGAGCTTACAAACCCAGCCCTCTCCATGCCCCGCACCTTCTCATGGCGAGCTTACAAACACAGCCCTCTCCATGCCCCGCACCTTCTCATGGTGAGCTTACAAACACAGCCCTCTCCATGCCCCGCACCTTCTCATGGTGAGCTTACAAACCCAGCCCTCTCCATGCCCCGCACCTTCTCATGGTGAGCTTACAAACACAGCCCTCCCTGCGCCTCGCACCTTCCTCTAGCTGCCGCCTGTGTCCAAACACATTATGAGCACCCTAAACAGGAACCGGCATAAAACACAGCACATATAATGCTCTCCCCCATGCGGAGGGGAGATCTTTGCAAACACACGGCACAGGTCACTGTAAATCAGTCTTGCGTGTTTGTCTGCACTTGCTGCATGTCCATTGCGTATATGTATGCGTGACGGAGCCTCTCTGTACTTTGCAGCCTCGTCCTCCCACAGAGCTCAGCTTTAATTTCGATGCAAATAAACAGCAACGACAACTGATCACAGAACTGGAAAACAAGAACAGGTAGAGCATCACGCCAGCACAAACACACACATATACACAACATACAGGTGAATCAGAGCTCCACAGCAATAAAACTCACAGTAATGTGCAGTGTGTAGGAGCGTATCACAGAATCCACAGCAATAAAACCTACAGTAATGTGCAGTGTGTAGGAGCGTATCACAGAGCTCCACAGCATTTAAACTCACAGTATTGTGCAATGTATATGAGTGAATCCAGAGCTCCACAGCAATAAAACTCACAGTAATGTGCGGTGTGTATGAGCGTATCACATCGCTCCGCAGCAACAAAACTCACAGTAATGTGCAGTGTGTATCACAGAGCTCCACAGCAATAAACCTCACAGTAATGTGCGGTGTGTATGAGCGTATCACAGAGCTCCACAGCAATAACACAGTAATGTGCAGTGTGTATGAGTGTATCACAGAGCTCCACAGCAATAAACCTCACAGTAATGTGCGGTGTGTATGAGCGTATCACAGAGCTCCACAGCAATAACACAGTAATGTGCAGTGTGTAATGAGTGTATCACAGAGCTCCACACAAATAAAACTCACAATAATGTGCGGTGTGTCTGTGCATAGTGGATCGTTATGATTTTTATTCCCTTAGAGAGATATTACAGGAGATTCAGCGCCTGCGGTTGGAGCACGAGCAGGCATCACAACCCACCCCGGAAAAGGCTCAGCAGAACCCCACGCTGCTAGCAGAGCTGCGACTCCTGCGGTAGGTGGTAACGCTGCTGCATGGGGATTATAGAAGATTTATAGGACTGGTTTGGGAGTCTCTTGTTAACCCAGTGTGAGTCAGTACTGGACCCCCCCCGGCGAGCATGGTGTGTGTATTCTGGTGTTAGTGAGCAATGTGTGTCCTCCTCGCACAGGCAGCGGAAGGACGAGCTGGAGCAGAGAATGTCAGCACTTCAGGAAAGTCGACGAGAACTTATGGTACAACTGGAGGGGCTGATGAAGCTGCTGAAGGTAAGAGCCCCCCAAATTCTGTCTGTAAAAGAAAAATCAGCAGCGAGACACATTGGTAATAGCAGGAGGGTACTGAACGCCTGTAGACCCCTCAATTTAAAGGGAATACATGAAGCTCCCCTGTGAGTCCACCTTTGCACTCCCCCTGTATGTGAGCCCCCCTTACACTTCCCCCGTGAGCCCCCCTTACACTCCTCCTGTGAGTCCCCCTTTGCACTCCCCCTGTATGTGAGCCCCCCTTACACTTCCCCTGTGAGCCCCCATTATATTCCTCCTGTGAGCCCCCCTTTGCACTCCCCCTAGTATGTGAGCCCCCTTACACTCGACCTGTTTGGGAGTCCCCTGTGATGTGCATCACTTTGGACTTGGGGTACATTGGCCTAGAAATGTATTTGGGAGTTGCAGGCCTCATGTTCTATATTATTTCCCTGCCCGCTCTTGTGTTGAAGTCGCCCTGTGCCTGTAGAGTGCAGGGTGTTTGTGTCCTCTGTGTTACGCATGAATAATGTTCTTGTCTACCTACTGATACCTGCTGTATATTCTAGTAGTTTTGTTAACTTGCTTTGTCAGGCAAACACTGCCCCATTACCTGGCATTTTAGACTGTAATCTTTATTACCATCCACGGTTGTCATTGTCCTGTCTTATCTAGTAATGTTGAGCAAACGTTTAACCCATTATCTGTCCTAGTTTAATTATGTCCCAAATGCCATGAAGCAGAAGGAGCAGTAACATCAGAACAGGGGACACCCACACAACATTTTCTAGGTGAGGTTTTGTGTATGTAAATGACCCATGTTTGACCCCATAAATATCTGCAGATCTACAGCCTCGTCTTATTTCTGGGGGATGCCAGCAAGGCTCTTTATGTGCCCCAGTCCTTAAGCCTTGTCTAAGTACTGGAGGAAGGCACGAGAGTCTGCTGGAGAGAACACCGGGGTCCGGCAAGGAAGCGGCAATGACCGATGTGACCCAATCGGTGTACTGAGATCTGTTATGCCCCCCCTTATACTTACCCTGTATGTGAGCACCTCTAATACTTCCCCTGTATGTGAGTCCCCCTTAAACTCCCCCTCCCCCATATGTGAGCCTCATGACTGTTCTCACACACCCAAAGTAACAGTAAAGTGTTTATAAATTACAGTATTTTCCTAACGATGAAAGTAAGGTATGTGGTTAGACCCAAATCTATCCTTTGGCCCCCACAGCGAAAAACTTTCATCTAAACTTTACCCCAAACTAGGTGCCCTGTATAGAAACAAATCCTGCCTGAGCCCCGCGGTAACAAAGCAGATTGTTCAACAAATGCTTATGCCAGACATTGAATACGGAGATGTAGTGTATGCAGCTGCCCCGCAAACACACCTCCAGAAACTTACTACATTGTATAACTCCTTCTGTCGCTTTGTGCTACAATGTAACTACATGAGCCACCATTGGGACATGTTAAAAGAGCTAAACTGGCCGTCGCTGGAATCTAGACGCACCCTTCACCTTTCCAAACTGGGGTTTAAGAGCTTTTCTGGGAAGCTGCCACCCTACCTGAATAGGCTGCTTCCCCTAGCAGTTCCCTCATCCTATAACCTCAGATCCAGGACCAGCACCTTACTTGCAATACCACAATACAAAAAGAAAGTGTCTCGATCCTCATTTTCCTACAGAGCACCGCAATTATGGAATAACCTCCCAGACACCATCAAATCTTCCCCCAGTCTAAAGTCACTCAAGAGCTCCTTACTAACATACCTCAATACAGAATGCACCTGTCAACACGTAACATACTGACTATATACAGAATGCGCCTGTAAACATGTGACACAGTGACTATATACAGAATGCGCCTGTAAACATGTAACACAGTGACTAAATACAGAATGTACCTGTAAACATGTAACATAGTGACTATATACAGAATGCACCTGTAAACATGTAACACAGTGACTATATACAGAATGCGCCTGTAAACATGTAACACAGTGACTATATACAGAATGCACCTGTAAACATGTAACACAGTGACTATATACAGAATGCACCTGTAAACATGTAACAGTGACTATATACAGAATGCACCTGTAAACATGTAACATAGTGACTATATACAGAATGCGCCTGTAAACCTGTAACAGAGTGACTATATACAGAATGAGCCTGTAAACATGTAACACAGTGACTATATACAGAATGCACCTGTAAACCTGTAACACATTGACTATATACAGAATGCACCTGTAAACATGTAACACAGTGACTATATACAGAATGCACCTGTAAACATGTAACACAGTGACTATATACAGAATGCACCTGTAAACATGTAACACAGTGACTATATACAGAATGCGCCTGTAAACATGTAACACAGTGACTATATACAGAATGCGCCTGTAAACATGTAACACAGTGACTATATACAGAATGCACCTGTAAACATGTAACACAGTGACTATATACAGAATGCACCTGTAAACATGTAACACATTGACTATATACAGAATGCACCTGTAAACATGTAACACAGTGACTATATACAGAATGCACCTGTAAACATGTAACACAGTGACTATATACAGAATGCTCCTCTAAACATGTAACACAGTGACGTGACTATATACAGAATGCACCTGTAAATATGTAACATAGTGACTATATACAGAATGCACCTGTAAACCTGTAACATAGTGACTATATACAGAATGCGCCTGTAAACATGTAACACAGTGACTATATACAGAATGCACCTGTAAACATGTAACAGTGACTATATACAGAATGAGCCTGTAAACATGTAACATAGTGACTATACAGAATGCGCCTGTAAACATGTAACATAGTGACTATATACAGAATGCACCTGTAAACATGTAACACAGTGACTATATACAGAATGCTCCTGTAAACATGTAACAGTGACTATATACAGAATGCTCCTGTAAACATGTAACACAGTGACTATATACAGAATGCACCTGTAAACATGTAACACAGTGACTATATACAGAATGCACCTGTAAACATGTAACACAGTGACTATATACAGAATGCACCTGTAAACATGTAACACAGTGACTATATACAGAATGCACCTGTAAACATGTAACAGTGACTATATACAGAATGCTCCTGTAAACATGTAACACAGTGACTATATACAGAATGCGCCTGTAAACATGTAACACAGTGACTATATACAGAATGCGCCTGTAAACATGTAACACAGTGACTATATACAGAATGCACCTGTAAACATGTAACACAGTGACTATATACAGAATGCACCTGTAAACATGTAACACAGTGACTATATACAGAATGCACCTGTAAACATGTAACACAGTGACTATATACAGAATGCACCTATAAACATGTAACAGTGACTATATACAGAATGCTCCTGTAAACATGTAACACAGTGACTATATACAGAATGCGCCTGTAAACATGTAACACAGTGACTATATACAGAATGCACCTGTAAACATGTAACAGTGACTATATACAGAATGAGCCTGTAAACATGTAACACAGTGACTATATACAGAATGCACCTGTAAACATGTAACATAGTGACTATATACAGAATGTACCTGTAAACATGTAACACAGTGACTATATACAGAATGCACCTGTAAACATGTAACACAGTGACTATATACAGAATGCACCTGTAAACATGTAACACAGTGACTATATACAGAATGCACCTGTAAACATGTAACAGTGACTATATACAGAATGCTCCTGTAAACATGTAACACAGTGACTATATACAGAATGCGCCTGTAAACATGTAACACAGTGACTAGATACAGAATGCACCTGTAAACATGTAACAGTGACTATATACAGAATGAGCCTGTAAACATGTAACACAGTGACTATATACAGAATGCACCTGTAAACATGTAACATAGTGACTATATACAGAATGCACCTGTAAACATGTAACATAGTGACTATATACAGAATGCGCCTGTAAACATGTAACACAGTGACTATATACAGAATGCACCTGTAAACATGTAACACAGTGACTATATACAGAATGCACCTGTAAACATGTAACACAGTGACTATATACAGAATGCACCTGTAAACATGTAACACAGTGACTATATACAGAATGCACCTGTAAACATGTAACACAGTGACTATATACAGAATGCACCTGTAAACATGTAACACAGTGACTATATACAGAATGCACCTGTAAACATGTAACACAGTGACTATATTTGCTACATATTTATTTTCTGGGTTTTTAATATCTTGCATTTTATTACTCTGTGTATCTGTAACAATGTTCTTGAATCCAGGACAAACTGAAAACGAGAGAAATCTCAATGTATCCTTCCTGAGAAAATAGTTACATAGGCTGAAAAAAGACGTGCGTCCATCGGGTTCAGCCTCTCACACATCACCTACTGCTGTTGATCCAAAAGAAGGCAAAAAATCCAGTCTGAAGCGTTCGCCAATATGCGACATACTGGGGAATATCCCTTCTTGCCCCCAGATGGCGTCAGATTCTCCTTGGATCAAGAAGCTTTTACCCACATATTAAATATTATAACCCTTAATATTCTGTGTCTGCAGGAAGTCATCCAGTCGCTGCTTAAAAGTCTGTACAGACTCTGACCCAACCACCTCAACAGGCAGAGAATTCCACAGCTTTATTGTTCTCACCGTAAAATATCCCTTCCTATGCTTTAGGCTGAATTTCCTTTCATATAGTGTAAATGGGTGACATCGTGTTCTGTGTATAGTCCTGTTAATGAATAGGTTTCCAGACAATGGTTTATAATGACCCGTATATATTTATATAAAGTTATCAGATCCCTCTGAGGCCCTGTATATATTTATATAAAGTTATCAGACCCCTCTGAGGCCCCGTATATATTTATATAATGTTATCAGACCCCTCTGAGGCCCCGTATATATTTATATAATGTTATCAGACCCCCCTCTGAGGCCCCGTATATATTTATATAAAGTTATCAGACCCATCTGAGGCCCCGTATATATTTATATAATGTTATCAGATCCCTCTGAGGCCCCGTATATATTTATATAAAGTTATCGATCCCTCTAAGGCGCCGTTTATATTTATATAAAGTTATCAGATCCCCTCTAAGGCGCCGTTTCTCTAAACTAAACAGGTTTAAGCTTGTTAGTCTTTCCTCATAACTTAACCCTTCCATTCCCCTTATTAATTTAGTCGCCGTCTCTGCACTTTTTCTAGCGTTATAATATCCTTTCTATAACCAGGTGTGGGAATCACACGGTATATTCAAGGTGCGTCTGACCATTGATTTATACAGAGGTATAATGATGTTTTCATCCCGTGAGTGAACTCCCCTTTTAATGCCGATACCTTGCTGGCCTTGGCGGCTGCTGTTTGACATTGCACATTGTTACTTAGTTTGAAGTCTATGATTATTCCCAAATCCTTCTCCTGCTTGGATTTCCCTAACTCCGTACCATTTAGGGTATAAATTACTTGTGTGTCTTCACTCCAAAGTGCATAACTTTGCATTTATCTACATTAAATTTCATCTGCCATTTAAGTGCCCAGTCCCCCAATCTATCTAAATCCCTCTGCAGCGAAGTAACATCCTGCTCACATTGTATCACCTGCACATACTGTAACACCCTGCTCACATTGTATCACCTGCACATACTGTAACATCCTGCTCACATTGTATCACCTGCACATACTGTAACATCCTGCTCACATTGTATCACCTGCACATACTGTAACATCCTGCTCACTTTGTATCACCCTGCACATACTGTAACACTCTGCTCACATTGTATCACCCTGCACATACTGTAACACTCTGCTCACATTGTATCACCTGCACATACTGTAACACCCTGCTCACATTGTATCACCTGCACATACTGTAACACCCTGCTCACATTGTATCACCCTGCACATACTGTAACACCCAGCTCACATTGTATCACCCTGCACATACTGTAACACCCTGCTCACATTGTATCACCCTGCACATACTGTAACACTCTGCTCACATTGTATCACCCTGCACATACTGTAACACTCTGCTCACATTGTATCACCTTGCACATACTGTAACACCCTGCTCACATTGTATCACCCTGCACATACTGTAACACCCTGCTCACATTGTATCACCTGCACATACTGTAACACTCTGCTCACAGTGTATCACCTTGCACATACTGTAACACTCTGCTCACATTGTATCACCCTGCACATACTGTAACAATCTGCTCACATTGTATCACCTTGCACATACTGTAACACCCTGCTCACATTGTATCACCCTGCACATACTGTATCACCCTGCTCACATTGTATCACCCTGCACATACTGTATCACCCTGCTCACATTGTATCACCCTGCACATACTGTAACACCCTGCTCACATTGTATCACCTACACATACTGTAACACTCTGCTCACATTGTATCACCTTGCACATACTGTAACACTCTGCTCACATTGTATCACCTTGCACATACTGTAACACCCTGCTCACATTGTATCACCCTGCACATACTGTAACACTCTGCTCACATTGTATCACCCTGCACATACTGTAACACCCTGCTCACATTGTATCACCCTGCACATACTGTAACATCCTGCTCACATTGTATCACCCTGCACATACTGTAACACTCTGCTCACATTGTATCACCCTGCACATACTGTAACATCCTGCTCACATTGTATCACCCTGCACATACTGTAACATCCTGCTCACATTGTATCACCCTGCACATACTGTAACACCCAGCTCACATTGTATCACCCTGCACATACTGTAACATCCTGCTCACATTGTATAAGCATTTTACCCTTATTTCTCCTCCACCATTACCTTTCTCTTACGTTACCTTTCCTTCCCTTCAAAACCCCCCAAACCATCCCCCTCTCCCCGTAAATAAACACATGTCAAAAGTATTGGCGGTTTGAAAAGGTCACGTCTTTTATTTATAATCAAGGCCAAAAAACCATTGCCTTTGTGGCAGAATTATCAGCGATCCTCGCTTCCTTGGACTAGGTAACACCAGATAACCTGGTACCATAGATCCAGCCAGATAACACTGGCAACCGCAATGAACCACCAGCATTGCCCAGAAATAGCGGCCGGCCCCACGTGGCTAAGCTAGCGCGACCACACGCTGCTCTCTTTATAGCAGATAGCAGGCCCGGGAGGATCTTCAAACCAGGAGGCTACCTGTGTTTGGCCGCACAAACCACCACACAGACCCCCAGATCCTCCCCCTCTATCGCCTCTCCACGTGCCAGGGCCGCATATTTCACCGCCCGAGGTAACTGTCCATGTAATCTCCTCAGTTTTGGCCGCACAAACCACCAGCTGGCTTCATGTAACGTGGTGAAATGATCTGACTGCACCTAAACTAACCATGTCTTTACTCAAAAAACAATCCTCCGGCTTTGGCCGTAGAAAAACCACCAGCTGAAGTAACTGTCAATACAATCCCCCAGCTTTGGCCGCACAAACCACCAGCTGGCTTCATGTAACGTGGTGAAATGATCTGACTGCACCTTGACTAACCATGCCCATATCTAAAGCAATCCACCGGCTTCGGCCGCACAAACCACCAACCGGCTTCCTGCTACATGGTATGACTCCATATGGGAACCCACAGGCGGTCTTGAAATGACTGGCGGAATCACCACTTCATTAGCCCCTATCCGTGGTCAAGCTGCTGTCTGACAATGTGACCTTTTCGACTCGGTGAACAGGCAGTATCCTAAAAACAGGGTGGGAAAAAGACAAAGGTTAGACTGATTCCTTCGGTCCTCTGCTTGCCCTTTTCTATTACCCCTGCCCCTCCCCTTTCTGTTATCTGCCCCCGAGACCCAATCCCAGCGATACCCTGAAACAAAAGGGGAACCATTGTAACTCCTCCCAACTTTCAACTCTTTTCTTTAAACAGGGAAATTGCTTAAGCTTTTTTCGTTCCCATCCAGTCTCTCATCAGTACTAAGCATTTTACCCTTATTTCTCTTCCACCATTACCTTTCTCTTAAGTTATCTTTACTTCCCTTCAACCCCCCAAACCATCCCCCCACCCCCCGCCCCCGCTCTCCCCATAAATAAAAAACACATGACAAAAGTATTGGCGGTTTGAAAAGGTCACGTCTTTTATTTATAATCAAGGCCAAAAAAACATTGCCTTTGTGGCAGAATTATCAGCGATCCTCGCTTTCTTGGAATAGGTAACACCAGATAACACTGGTACCATAGATCCAGCCAGATAACACTGGCAACCGCAATGAACCACCAGCATTGCCCAGAAATAGCGGCCGGCCCCACGTGGCTAAGCTAGCGCGACCACACGCTGCTCTCTTTATAGCAGATAGCAGGCCCGGGAGGATCTTCAAACCAGGAGGCTACCTGTGTTTGGCCGCACAAACCACCACACAGACCCCCAGATCCTCCCCCTCTATCGCCTCTCCACGTGCCAGGGCCGCATATTTCACCGCCACCAAAAATGAGGACCCTCTTTTTCCGCCACCAATAAAAGACCGTGACCTTTTCACTTACCTTACACAAGGGTCTTTATCAGGCCTTTGATGTTGCCAACGAAAAGGTTGTTCCCCGCTTCGGACAAATGGACGCCGTCATCCCTAAACAATTCCTCCTGCCTTGTCACTATGTTCTGATGCTCCAGAACCTTCCCTCCCATCTCCAGCATAATCTTTTTTTGCTGCCTGGTTCATCTTCGTTCTCACGATGTATCCTGCACCCTGCAGTTCCTCCACACTAATCTAGCAATTACGTTAGACCACACTATCTGAACGTCCGACCATTCCTTCCTGAACCACCTAAGTGTTTCCCGGACCCTATTCTGCAAATCTATCGTCGTCATAGCCCCTATGTCGTTACCCCCTAAATGCACTATCCTTATATCTGGCTTCCCCCACCTTCTCCTAGATTCCTGTGCTACCCCTAAAAGCTGCGCCCACCCCATACCCCTCCTTCCTATCCACCTAATGCCCGCTTTAGTGAGGCTGAACCCTAGGTTCACTCCCATAGTTGTGCCCACAGTGTGAACAGCCGCCCAGTGCACATAGGAGTGTCCCAGGATCCATACTCTCTTCGCCCGCTCTGAAAGAAAAAAAAACAAAAAACAGAATATTAACGCTCAAAACACATACCAATTTATTATCGCGACTGTAAATTAAATCAGGGTTATACACCTACCCCCGCTTATTCACAACCCTCTCCTCTCTAACTTAGTAAATTATGAAATACCAGCTAGCCTGCTAAGACCGGTGCCCTTTAAACAAATTCCCTTTCCCCATCTCTGTTTAATCCTAACTGCTCGCGATCTGCCAGAGAAATTAAGGTTTATTAATTATTTTTTTTTATTTATTTATTTTTTTTCCCCAAAAAAACCAGAATATCCCCTATGTCGTTACCCCCTAAATGCACTATCATTATATCTGGCTTCCCCCACCTTCTCCTGCATTATCAAATATTCTATATTCATTACAGTCCTAAGCTCAACATCTGAGGGTTGGGATTTAGGGGTTATTATTGCAGAGGATCTAAGGGTAAGTAGTCAATGTAATAGAGCAGCAGGAAATGCCGGCAGAATGCTTGGAAATGCTGGCAGAATGCTTGGTTGTGTAGGGAGAGGTATTAGCAGTAGGAAAAGGGAAGAGCTCATGCCACTGTACAGAGCACTGGTGAGACCTCGCTTGGAGTACTGTGTGCAGTACTGGAGACCATATCTCCAGAAGGATATAGACACCTTAGAGAGAGTTCAGAGAAGGGCTACTAAAATGGTGTATGGCTTGAAGGAGAAAAGTTACCAGGAAAGGCTTAATGATCTTAACATGTACAGCTTGGAAAAAAGATGAGATATGATAGAAACATTTAAATACGTAAAGAGAATCCACAAGGTAGAGGAAGGGAGTATATTTAAACGGAAACAAAGTAGCCAAACAAGAGGACATAGTTTTAGATTAAAGGGGCAAAGGTTTAAAAGTAACATCAGGAAGCATTATTTTACTGAGAGGGTGGTGGATACATGGAACAGTCTTCCAGCCGAAGTGGTAGAGGCTAAAACAGTGATTGAATTTAAGCAAGCATGGGATAGGCATAAGGCTATCCTAAACAAAAGATAAATCCAGGTAAAGTATCCATGTAATTGGGCAGACTAGATGGGCCGAAAGGTTCTTATCTGCCGACATTTTCTATGTTTCTTTCCATCCCAGCAACGTTACAGCCTTTTCCACAGCCGCTTTGAATTGCAACCTGGACAAAATTGGTTCCATCCTCATGCCTCAAAACAAAAAACATATGGCCGTTTGCAGTAGCCGCCTCCAAATAACCTCTTACATAACACCGGGCATACCTCCATTTAACCTCTGTATTACGCTCCAGTCTTTGTGTAATATACCCTCCCCCCTCTAAGTAATGGACTCCCTTTGTTTTCACATGCTTCTGTCAGCCCCTCGCCCCCCCCCCCCCCAGCAACCAAGGTCGCCCAGCTCATGGTTATCTGATGCATTGTTCCTAGCTGGATGTGATTACATTGTCTCTTCACCTTTCCTCTGTGTGTGTGTGTCCCTTGCACAATGTAAATCAATGTAGTCTCCATTTTGAGTTGGGCCATAAGCAGTACTTCTGTGGAATACTGACTTCAAGGGGAGCAGTCTGCCCGTGGACAGGAACCCCTACGTTACAGCTTCGTTTCTCAAATGCCCTCTGGGTTAAGCTAAATGGGGACTTCTCTAAAGGACCAGCCATTCTACCTAACAGCACCTCCTTCCCCCACTTTTCTCTCAATATTTCTGGCAGTTCATATGCTGATTTCAACGGCTTTACTTTCCTACCCCCCTTCGCTTCACCCCTAATCAGTATCTTGAAGCCTTCCATAAAAACCCTTACTCCATTCTCCTTATTCTCCATCTTAAAGGGATACTCTAAGCAACATGACCACCTAAGCTATTTTAGGTGGTCATGATGCCCGGAGTATCCCGCCCTTTGTCCCCCCTCCCTCCGCTCAGCCGATCAGCTGAAAATGCTGAAAACAGCTGAGAGAGGCGGAGAACTTTACTCCGCCCTCCCAGCTGTCAGTCAGCAGAGCGGGAATCATATTTCCCGCTTCTGCCGACTTTTGCCGAGTAGGAGACGTCATCGCGCTTTCAGCGCGATGACGTCTCCTACTCCCCGCAGAAGCTGGCGGCTCCCTCTTCGGGTTAGTGTTGCGCGCATCCTCTTGCGCGCAACACTAATCCTCAGAGGGAGCCGGGAGGAAGCCTGCCGATTGGCTGGCTTACGTGAGAGGCGCGCATGCGCGCTTCTCACGTAAACCAGAAGCCAAGACGCAGCAAGAAGAAGGACGGGAGCGGAAGAGGAGGGAGGTGAGTATAAAAAAAAAAAAAACGCCGCTGGAACCAGAGGATTTTAAGGTAAGTATTGCAGTTACAAGAAAAGAAAAAAAAAAGAAGGTTTTATTAAGGGAATAGGGATAGGTTAGGAAAAAAAAACGGGGGGTGATTTTTTTGTTGGAGTGTTCCTTTAAGGCTCGCCAGCCCTGGAATCCTTTACCAAGTCTTTTACCCACGTCTTTAACCCACGTCTACCAATGAAATGGTTTCTTGCTTAGTATATTAATCTATAGGCCCGAAGTTAAGTCAACCTACCCAAAATAGTGAAACAGCATTTGCTAACATACAAAATCACTGTTTAGTTGATAAGCCTCTTCAGAAATTATAACAGACACATTTAGATGTGTATTTGGTTAGTAATTGTTATATTCATAAGTCTGGCAGAAACCATTTGGATTAATTTAGTTGCGCAAATGTAAATTTAAACAGATTATACAGTTACTGCTGCAGCACTTCCTCATTGACAGCAGACCATGTGACTTTTTGAGGTTTAAGATGGCTGCCAGCCATGCGGTCACTGATTACCTATGTTTATAAGATCATACAGACTATACAAATAATAAGGTTTGATCAAGTATTACAAAGTGAAGCAAATATCAACGAGCATATTCTAGCTAAAATGCAAATCACTATAACGGGTAAATTAGTGCGTATTTAACCAAATAGATTACACACACACACATACAGTATAATGTCAAAATAGTGACAAATTCACAGAATTAATACACTTAATACTTATCCACTCCCAGGCTTTCTTATGATGATGGTACGAGTGGGAAAGATGAGGGAGTTGTTGCTCATGTTTCCTCCATTTTGGAGATAAGTCTCTCCTCTCCCTCATTAAAGACAAAGTTAGCGTTCTGAAATAATTATTTACTCACACTGTAGCAAGTGCGCAAAAAAGATGGACATTACTGCTGTGTCACTTCAAAAATTGCCTCAATTATATAGTGAACTTAAATACAGTATACAAATGAGTTTATTCATCAACTTATTGCTTAGCTCTTGGAGTTACTTTATTTATTTCACATACACCCAGGTGAGACAACCCCCCTCCCTTCCAGAATACATTACAGATAACAACAGGCTCCAGCCACTGGACAATAGAAAAGCTCCAATCACTGGACAATAGAAAAGCTAATATTGGGATTGTTTACCCCTGCTTCTCTAAACAGTTTGCTTAGGGAAACCCAGGATGTTAGAGTGCAAGCTCTTGAGCAAGGGGCCTCTCCTACTGTTTAGTGAGTGCAAAATATAACAACTTATAACTGTGACATACAGATACACACTTTGACAACAGCATAGCACATCACACACACTCTACACTATATACAGAGACAATAAACTGTAAAGCAAAATACTTGCAAATAAACATTGGGGCGGCAGTTTTATCACAGGTTGCTTTGTATGCTTCCGGCCTGTTCAGTACAAAAATGACTGCAGCTCATTAAAATGTATCGATTTTGGAGTGCTATTTGGAGCTAGAACACCCACTATTCATGTGTGTGATTCTTAAAATTGACCGTCAGTCATTTACTAGAGTGAGCACTTTAACTATAAAGGCACAGCAATCTTCAGACAGACACAGGCAAAATTACTGATCCCAAATGCACCTAATAACATACAAAACAACAAATCACTGAATTCTGGCCGAGTTATACCAGAACAATTAACCTATTCATAATTACTATCACGCAGATACTACACAAAATTAACAAGGGAATACAGTATTGCAAAGTGTAATGAATATCAAAAGCATCTACTAAATAAAACCTACAAATCAATACAATGGAAAAACCTGCCCCTATTTATCCAAGTAATAATAGAACTAGGAACATATATATTTAGCAGACTATAATAATAGGGAATATATAACAGATTGATACAGCCAATAATACTTATCCAGTCGTTGGTTTTCATATGCTGATGGTGATGGTAAAATGGAGTTGGCTGTCCAAAAAAAACAAAGGTTAGACTGACTTCATCTGTCCTTTGCTTACCCTTTTCTATTACCCCTGCCCCTCCCCTTTCTGTTATCTGCCCCCGAGACCCAATCCCAGCGATACCCTGAAACAAAAGGGGAACCATTGTAACTCCTCCCAACTTTCAACTCTTTTCTTTAAACAGGGAAATTGCTTAAGCTGTTTTCATTCCCAGTCAGTCACTCATCAGTACTAACCTGCACGTACTGTAACATCCTGCTCACATTGTATCACCCTGCACATACTGTAACATCCTGCTCACATTGTATCACCCTGCACATACTGTAACATCCTGCTCACATTGTATCACCCTGCACATACTGTAACATCCTGCTCACAT
The DNA here is from genome assembly GCA_009667805.1 of Leptobrachium leishanense. Lineage (NCBI taxonomy): Eukaryota > Metazoa > Chordata > Amphibia > Anura > Megophryidae > Leptobrachium > Leptobrachium leishanense. The sequence continues at coordinate 44,692 of RXON01002420.1, forward strand.
TGTATTACTTTTCCTAGTTTTGTGTCATCTGCAAACACTGATACATGACTTTCAATGCCTATCTCAAGGTCATTTAGAAATAAATTGATTAGTATTGGTCCTATAACAGACCCCTGAGGGACATCGCTTACCACTGGTGTCCATCTTGAAAATGTACCATTTATGACCACTCTCTGTACCCTATCTTTTAGCCAGTTTTCTATCCAAGAACAAGTATTTTCATCTAGACCAATTTTTCTTAATTTAAATAGTAATCACATACACTGTGACCCCCTGATCTATACTGACACTATTACACTGTGACCTCCTGATCTATACTGACACTATTACACTGTGACCCCCTGATCTATACTGACACTATCACACTGTGACCCCCTGATCTATACTGACACTATCACACTGTGACCCCCTGATCTATACTGACACTATCACACTGTGACCCCCTGATCTATACTGACACTATTACACTGTGACCTCCTGATCTATACTGACACTATTACACTGTGACCCCCTGATCTATACTGACACTATCACACTGTGACCCCCTGATCTATACTGACACTATCACACTGTGACCCGCTGATCTATACTGACACTATCACACTGTGACCCCCTGATCTATACTGACGCTATCACACTGTGACCCCCTGATCTATACTGACGCTATCACACTGTGACCCCCTGATCTATACTGACACTATCACACTGTGACCCCCTGATCTATACTGACGCTATCACACTGTGACCCCCTGATCTATACTGACGCTATCACACTGTGACCTCCTGATCTATACTGACACTATCACACTGTGACCTCCTGATCTATACTGACGCTATCACACTGTGACCCCCTGATCTATACTGACACTATCACACTGTGACCCCCTGATCTATACTGACACTATCACACTGTGACCTCCTGATCTATACTGACACTATCACACTGTGACCCCCTGATCTATACTGACACTATCACACTGTGACCCCCTGATCTATACTGACACTATCACACTGTGACCCCCTGATCTATACTGACACTATCACACTGTGACCCCCTGATCTATACTGACACTATCACACTGTGACCCCCTGATCTATACTGACACTATCACACTGTGACCCCCTGATTTATACTGACACTATCACACTGTGACCCCCTGATCTATACTGACACTATCACACTGTGACCCCCTGATCTATACTGACACTATCACACTGTGACCCCCTGATCTATACTGACACTATCACACTGTGACCCCCTGATCTATACTGACACTATCACACTGTGACCCCCTGATCTATACTGACACTATCACACTGTGACCCCCTGATCTATACTGACACTATCACACTGTGACCCCCTGATCTATACTGACACTATCACACTGTGACCCCCTGATCTATACTGACGCTATCACACTGTGACCCCCTGATCTATACTGACACTATCACACTGTGACCCCCTGATCTATACTGACACTATCACACTGTGACCCCCTGATCTATACTTCTACTTATTTCTTCATAGAAGGTAACTAGGTTAGTCTGACATGATCTGTGTTTCATGAAACCATGCTGATTTACATTATACCTCCCTATAAATCCCTAATATTATCCCTTATTAACCCCTCAAATACTTTCCCAGCCACAGATGTTAAGTTCACAGGTCTATAATTCCCAGGCACACATTTTAAACCTTTCTTATATATAGGGACCACGTCAGCTTTTCTCCAATCCTCTGGATTTGCAAATAAATAAGTTAGAATATTAATGAAGGACTCGGAGGCGAGTATTGCAAACTCTTTTCTTGCTTTAATAAAAGAGCAGCAAGTGATCAAAAATATTAACATACAATGTGAAATGAAGAACAAAATGCACCGTAACACGTGGATCCTTTCATTCCCCCGCCCTCTAATGGATCAGCTCTCCTTCCAGATCCATGCCATAAAACCCCTTGCGTTGTCCACCACCTCCTCTTTTCTTGCTGGAAACAGTCCAACAAAGCACGGAAGAAGAACAAAGTGCAGACGGAACAAAACAGAAACCACGGAAATGTCACTAGAACCGGAAGAAGAGACAATACTCACCTCCGAGTCCTTTATTAATATTAAAAATTACCATCATCCTTAGAAAAATGCTGTAATTCTAATACAAGGACTCAAAATGCTGGTATTGCAAGTTGGAAGCTGATCCACATTGGTGGATGACCAATGAACAACAGGTTTGAAGTAAAAAGTCCGATTGGACCAATCCACAGACTTCAACAAATCCTCCAAGTGACAGTTCACTACGACCACGGACGAAGCCATAGCGCTGCGCACAGAGAGCCCCAAAACGAGAGACATCCACCCCAGCCAATAAGCTAATAAGCATTTAAGTCAACACGCCAAGGTAGTAGACCCCACCGGGGCGTAAGGTGGCTGAAAGGAAATGAACAAAGGAGAAACCCCCACGACCTAAGGGCAACCGTATCGGACTCAAAAACCTGCAAACAATGAACAGGGCACAAGGCAGGCTGCATAGGAAAAGCTGGATAAGTGTCGGACGCAATAGATGTCTTGGTACAACAGGTAATATCAAAATGAACCTCCTCAGGGATAGAAGACCAAACCTGAAAATCCACACCAAACATATGTTTGCCTAAAGCCACCCCTTGGAAACCAACATGGTGGACCGACTGTTCTATACGCCTGACCCTCGAAGACCTCCGCAAGGAAATCCAGGACGCAACTCAAAAGGTGCCTGAAAGGGATCCCACACACCAACAAAACGATTTGGCCCAAGCAGAGTAGTAACAAGACAAGGTACCTGGGGACCAAGCGTTCCGTAAGAGTGTTCTAGTGTGGTCCAAAACTCCACTGGACGACCCGAAACCACGAAGGCAAATAAGGGATACGTCCCGAGGGACAACAGCGGATGTGGTAGACTGTGGGCATCCAACCAAGAGGTCTGGAAGGAGTCTCGGGACATCCACTAGTAGATCCAACAGCAGGGGAAACCTGTGCTGGATCTGGCAGAATGGGGTTACACCAACACCCCCCTCTGATCTCGGATTTGGCAAAGCACGTGCAAGATCACCTGAAAAGGAGGGAAGGACGTAATGGTGATGGACAGAACAGTCCTGAAGGAACATTCGTTCCATTGCCAAGACCATGGGATCGGGATGCCAACTCTAAAACCTCGGCAGACGGGCGTTCAGCTGCAAACAAGTCAATATGAAAGGAACCCCAGAGTGGCCTCCACGTTGGGAAAAAAACGAGAAATGTAAACGCCAATCTCCAGAGTCATCAGTGTGTCTCCAGCTCCAATCTGCGAGTAGATTTGAGACACCCGGAATAAGCCGCGCTCGGACCTCAATCCCCTTCTGAAAGCACCACTCCCAAAGGTGGGTGTCCATCATGGTCAGAAGAATGTGCCGCGGGTCCCCCAAGGCATTTATGTACCTCACAGCTGGAAAATTGTTCATTCTGAGCAGGACAGAGGAATTTTCCCCAATTTCAGAGAAAGCTCTGGCAGATGAACAGTCCCACCAGAAGTTCTATTTATGTGAAGGAGACTCTCCTGACTGGACCAACGCACACCTGTCGTTATCGACCTGCATCGGGCAGCCCAACCTGACATGCAGGCATCGGAGTCTTTCATCACTGTAGGAGGCAACACAGTGACAGACTTGCCGTAGCAGGATCGGAGGTTCTGAGTCCACCAAAGCAAATCCACCCTGGCATTCATTAAGCGAGGGAGACATGGTCCTCGTAGGGCCTCTTCTCCTGGAGGAAACGGCCATCAGACGTTAGAGGGCTCTATAGTGGAGGGGAGGCGGTCGCACCGCCAATCTCATGGCCACTAACAGCCCGATCATGCGCGTGAGATCTCGTAAGGACAGAGAGCCATGCGCCAAAAGAGAACCCGCCTCCCAAAGGAGAGTGCGACATTTCTGGTACACAACAAAAACATTGAGGCCGTGTTGTTACGTCCTCAGCGCCGGGCGCCCGGTGGCATTGGTGGCTGGCTGGATGCCAGGTCTTCTGGCTGGCGGATCGGCGTCTCAGGGGGCGGGGCCTAGATTGGTCATGCGGGGACGCCGGGTTTAAAAGCAGGGCGTGAGTATCTGCTCGTCGCCCTGACGTGGAGTGAGTTCCCGCATCGCCTGCTAACTTGCTAATATCTATTTTGATTACCAGTTGCTGACCTGCTTTTGAATTGAGGACCTTGTAGACGTTTTGACCTGGCTATTCCAATGGACCATTCTCTTGATATCTCCCATTGTACTTTTGTCTGAGCGGTTTTGTTCCTATGTGCATGTTTTGCCGCATGTTTGCAATTTGCTAGAGTCTGGTTATAAGTCCTAATCGCAAGGCGTCCACGTGTGTCTGTCAGTTCTATAGACCATTTCATTGCTCCATTTGCCTGTTGTCGGCACCTCCCGCTGTCAGTCTGAACTCCTAGTGCATTGATTGTGTGACTGCCCTGCAGGCTGCACAACTCATCGACCTCTCAAATATCTGTGTAAAACCAAGACACTATACAGAATCCAATCTCTGATTGTAGGCCTGCCCTGCAGGCTGCACAACTCATCCACCTCCCAAATATCTGTGTAAAACCAAGTCACTATACAGAATCCAATCTCCGATTGTAGGCCTGCCCTGCAGGCTGCTGAATCCAGTGACTTCCTACTCTGTGTAGTGAGAATAAGTATACGAGTGTTGCGACCTCTTGGTCATGAAACCATTTGGCGCTGAGTGGTGTTCAGTAATCCTCGGTATTATCGTTATTGTTGTGAAACCTGTGTCTAAGAAATCTGTCCTTAAGGATCCAAAACACACTGATCTGGGGTGCTGAACATATCGCACCGTCACAGGGGTCCACCACAAAAATCGAGAAATTCCAGTGAGCGAGACGACGGATCGACTTCTCTTGATCCCCAGGCTCTGTAGAAAGGACACCGCGCTCTGGACGGGGATAAATCCAGCTCTCTTCAATGCTACTAGTGGACTTTATTCCTCCACACAGAAAACGACGTTTCCACCCGTAGGGGTCTTTGTCAAGTCTTGGTCGAATCGTCGTTTTCTGTGCTGGGGAATAAAATAAATCCAACTAGTGGCTAATTGGAGGCCGGTCAATCGGAGTCCGGTCCGTTGGAGGCCCAGCATAATCCGTGTAAAACATAACAGGAAGCGTCACCTACGCTTATTCCCATTACACCGTGTGAAACAAAACACAATTAGAGGCTTTGGTTTCTGTTAATGGCCAATAAGAGTGTAAGCTCACCCGCCGAACGTCACAGCACCTCTAGTGAGGGTGAGTCCTATCCAAAATGAAGCCACAGGTTGCTGTGTAGCGAAACGTCACTGCCCACGCTGCTTTCCAGTCATGAGGAAGGCATAATTGGTGCCCGGCGGCTATCTGCCATTCGTTGAATCGGTATAATTGATGCCAACCTTGCCACCAATCAGCAGCTGTGATGATTCTGTGCATGCTAGTGCCTCCTAGTGGAGGCTGCCTCCATTGCCGTGCGCTGCATGTGTGGCTGTGAGTGGTACGCACCATTCATCCTGTGCCGGCCGCCCTGGCTCATGGTTAGCGCTCTGCTGCAGGAATGGCAGCGCGTGGTGCTGGATCATAAACACATGGTGCAGCTGACAAAGCCGCCGGTTCAGCCAGCCGGGCTCCATGTGATCCAGGTCATACCGGGCTACGTGTCTTCCTGTCCCTGGAGCAGCAGATGGCGCTCTCTATACATGCAGCGAGTCCTACGTGCAGCCGTGTGCGCGTTCCCTCGTACCGTGTCACCATGTCGCAGACCTCGTCCCTTTATTCCTGGAAACACGACCCGTGTTCTGTAACTCCCAAGCTCAGTGCTCTGAGCCGTCCAGAGTCACACCGGGCTGGGGGGGCGCGCCACCATCACCCCTCCGTACCAGCGCAGTGTGGATCCGGCATGGCAGACATACATAGACTCCTCTAAACCTGCCGCACTCGCAGCCCCCAACCTCTCCATTAGACAGCTGCGCTCTTGCAATGCCGGAGAGGCCTGACGGGAGCAGGGGCTGCGCTCTTGCAATGCCGGAGAGGCCTGACGGGAGCAGGGGCTGCGCTCTTGCAATGCCGGAGAGGCCTGACGGGAGCAGGGGCTCCGCTCTTGCAATGCCGGAGAGGCCTGACGGGAGCCAATAATGTGCTTTGATGCGGCCGCCGTCTCCCGGGTCAGCGCGTCCTCTGCATGGTCTCAGTAGAATGAGGTCCATCCTCGGCTGTTTCGTGGCTGCCGTCCACGCCGCCGGGATAAAGCGCGGAGCCTGGCTGCGCAGAACAGATCCAGACAGTGCGGCGTAATGCGGCGGCCGCAAGGGGGCAGAGCGATGTGTGAGCGAGCGTCAACCATCCACTGACACGGTAACCGATCCACGGCGCGATCAGACACCACGATCATCACATGGAAATCAGAGCGATTCACCGAGCCGCGGCGCGTCCAGGAGTCACGCCATTACGCGTGGCAAATAGTGGGTGCAGAGGCGAGAGGTGTGAGAGCGCAGCGCCGGCACCGGGAAACAACACGCCGAGGCAAATGGTGACCAATGGCGGCTGAACCACATGAAGAGCACAATCGCAACACCACGAGAAATAAAAACGAGCAGCGAAACGTGCAACACACAATGCGGAGCGTCGCGCAGCAGACACATGACACTATACACAGTGCTGCGCGCTTTTTTGACACTTTGTAGATACAGAATCAGAGACGCTCAAATTGCAGGTTTTTTTTGTGTTTTTTTCTGCCATTTTAGGCACAGGCCGCCGGGTCCCCACATTCCTCGCCAAGTCACGGTGCCAATCGAGCGATGCCAATGCCAGTCAGATCCACCTCCGCGGGCTCCACCCCCACGCACGTACCTCAGGATTCCCTGGCCGTCTTCGGGGACGCACAGGAAGTGTTGGCACACGGTATGAGCTCTCTGGATCACCTGCACATTGCAGCTTCTTTGTGCCGCGTGGCACGGTGTAACACCGTCTCTGTGCTGTGTCTCTGCGTGTTCCTGTCTCTGTGCTGTGTCTCTGCGTCTTCCTGTCTCTGTGCCGTGTCTCTGCATCTTCCTGTCTCTGTGCCGTGTCTCTGCGTGTTCCTGTCTCTGTGCTTTGTCTCTGCGTGTTCCAGTCTCTGTGCTTTGTCTCTGCGTGTTCCAGTCTCTGTGTCATGTCTCTGCGTGTTCCTGTCTTTGTGCTTTGTCTCTGCGTGTTCCAGTCTCTGCTTTGTCTCTGCGTGTTCCAGTCTCTGTGTCATGTCTCTGCGTGTTCCTGTCTCTGTTCTCTCTGTGCTGGGTCATTCTCTGCTCTTTATCTCCTGCCTGTCCCTTCTCTAGAGGCGGTGGGCATGGTGATGGTGATGGTGGTGGTGGTGCTGTCGTGGCTTGGTGTTTGTCCTCTGCCCTCTGGGATTGGTTTCCGCGGCAGAGTGTCTCATGTGACGCCTTTATGTGTCTCTGCAGGTACGAGACGAAACCTCCGGAATGATCTGCTGGTGGCGGCCGATTCCATTACCAATACCATGTCTTCCCTGGTGAAGGAGCTGCATTCAGGTGGGTGGCGCGCGCGCATCTCTCCACCGACCGGCTGTACGAGAATCCCGTGACCGCCTGACGCGTTTCTCTTTTCAGCCGAGGAAGGTGCGGAGGAGCAAGACGAAACGATACAGAACGGGAAGGACAGGGGTGAGTAACCGGGTAACCAGAGAACACGGCGCGCTCTGAGTGATTAAATGAAGCATCCGGTGCTCCCGGCACACGGTGTGCGTTACATCCTCTCGCTCGAGTGACTCTGCTCACGTGCCGAGCCTCACCTGGGGCCCTGATTTTCGGCCTTTCCGTGTGTGTGTGTCCTGGAATCACGTGTCGCCAGGGCGGCCGCTCAGGAGGATCCGGCTTCCCGTGTCACCATCCAATGCGTGACATTTGATGAGAGCGTTGTCTTCTCTTCCAGGTTAAGCCGCCAGAAGAGGTCGACGAGGTAATCCAAGTAAGTGAGCGGCGAGAGGTCCTCCTGCGAGGTCTTACATGTGCGTCCCAGGACCCCGATACACCGCGCGCATCCCACACGACGCACCGCCAGGATGTGATCCTGTTATAAGAGCAGATATCACACGCGTGTTGGTGCACACGGCATCGCTGACCTCACAGCCAGACACCTCCCACGTGTACACACGTCTGACATGGAGAATGAAGCCAGGAAGCTTCAGGGTTTGCGTTAAGCCACGTCCAGGGCGTAGAAAGGCACCGGCAATCCGGTGTGTTACCAGAAAACCACGTCCAGGGCGTAGAAAGGCACCGGCGATCCGGTGTGTTACCAGTAAAGCCACGGCTGGAGGCGTGTAGCGGCGACACACGGCACGAGGACGCCAAGTCACGTCTCACACACCCTGACACTCCTTAGTGTTTAGGCACCAGTTCTGTGTAATATAGGTTTGCGGTCAGCAGGTCGCCACCTCGAGGTCACCGATAGTAATGCAGCGCCGGAGATGATAATAAAAAGGTGAACATATTATACAGTGCAACGCGGCACCAAACACACGCCAGCTTTCCCAGGTGAGCACGCGGCAAAAATTACACTTGTTTAAGGGTTAAAGAAAAGAAGGAGCAGAAGCTCTTGGTTAGCGATCAGGGGTAAACCTAACCCTAACCCTAAAACAAGATCGTAACCTAACTTTATTACCAACTAACCCTGACGGTATCCATAACCCTAAAACAAGATAGTAACCTAACCCTAACGGTATCCATAACCCTAACACAAGATAGTAACCTAACCCTAACTTTATTACCAACCCTAACGGTATCCCTAACACAAGATAGTAACCTAACCCTAACTTTATTACCAACCCTAACCCTAATGGTATCCATAACCCTAACACAAGATAGTAACCTAACCCTAACTTTATTACCAACCCTAACGGTATCCCTAACACAAGATAGTAACCTAACCCTAACTTTATTACCAACCCTAACCCTAATGGTATCCATAACCCTAACACAAGATAGTGACCTAACCCTAACTTTATTACCAACCCTAACGGTATCCCTAACACAAGATAGTAACCTAACCCTAACTTTATTACCAACCCTAACCCTAATGGTATCCATAACCCTAACACAAGATAGTGACCTAACCCTAACTTTATTACCAACCCTAACCCTAACGGTATTCATAACCCTAACACAAGATAGTAACCTAACCCTAACTTTATTACCAACCCTAACGGTATCCCTAACACAAGATAGTAACCTAACCCTAACTTTATTACCAACCCTAACGGTATCCCTAACACAAGATAGTAACCTAACCCTAACTTTATTACCAACCCTAACCCTAATGGTATCCATAACCCTAACACAAGATAGTAACCTAACCCTAACTTTATTACCAACCCTAACGGTATCCCTAACACAAGATAGTAACCTAACCCTAACTTTATTACCAACCCTAACCCTAATGGTATCCATAACCCTAACACAAGATAGTGACCTAACCCTAACGGTATTCATAACCCTAACACAAGATAGTAACCTAACCCTAACTTTATTACCAACCCTAACCCTAAAAGTAAGTCAAACACACATATATTAACCCTCACCCTAAAACGAGCACAAATAGTAACTTTAACCTCTTCATGTTATTCAATTACCAACCATAAAATAAGCACAAGGAACCCGACCCTAAGGCTGACCGTCCACTGGGTCTGTAGTCAGACGATCGACTTGGTCCTCTGCTATGGACAATGCCATCGGCCGATCAGGGACGTCCACTGGAAGCGTCTGTGGGCGACACGGTTCAGCCGATAGACGGGCTGCCGAACGGAAAAAAAAACCTGCGAGGAGAAGAAAACCCCGTCCTTGGTGCTGGAGCGAGGTTTCAGCACCAAGGACAGCCCTGTAGAACGCAGCCAAAAAGTGAAGAAATAATAATAATAAAAAAAACTTGCTGAAAGCTGAGGGGGCGGGGGATAAACATCCGGTCCCTGGTGCTGAAATAGGTTTCCAACAACACCAAATGCAGCCGTACTGAAGAGGGGGGGGGGAGTGTTCGGCGAGAGAAATAAGCCTTGTTTTTTAAAAAATACAATGGGAAAAAACAAAATTTCACCTGAAAAATATCTAAACATATGTGTAAAAAAAATAATAAAACTCCGTAACTAAAAAGGCTTTTTGCTGCAGATTAAAAAAAAATAAACAGTTGAATAAAAGAAAGTCTTAAATAGAAAATATTTTTTACATTGCATTCTATGGGCTGTCTAACTGAATGCTCTATGGGGCAATTTCTCTGCCGCGGCACGGCGGTTTAACTATACAATTCATCTTTTTTCATGTTTCCCTGCCGCAGCACAGCGGTTTAACTATACAATGCAGCTTTTTCTAGTAACTTGTACCAGATCGTCCCAGAATTGTCCGATAAATCCCATTCAAATGGGAAAGATCACTTGTCTGTTGTAGTCTAAAAAAATTGTGTGAAATCGTCCGTCGGATGCCGTGGAAGAAGGCTGATTCACCTTAATGTTGTGGGATCGGTCGGACGACTTCAGACGATATCGGATGATTGCACCATCGCAGGAATACGGACCCAGTGAGCGGCCAGTCTAATGCTAACCCTAAACACACAATTAATTGTCTTTTTTGTCTCCTCCTCGCCCCAGAGAGCTGCCATGAGTATAATATGTACCAGCAACACTCGGCGGCGCGCCACATGTGCATCAAAACCTTTTATACGGTTTGAAATCCATCCGCGGCCACGAGGGGGGTGACTTTGGGATAGGATCCCCCATAATATATACCCTGATGAAGTATCATATGGTGCGCTATGCTTCCAGAAGAAAAGCATGTTCGTCAACGTACGGAAGCTTCCGGGCCTACTCATTGCACCCTCTGACCTCTCTATAACCAGAACAGCCCACCCCCCCCCCACATTCATGTCAACTATTTAGAAAAGCTCCTGCAACCTCCCCGAGTTCCTCTGTGAGTCCTTTAACCCCCGATTTTATTGTCCCCAATCCTCTCATCCCTGCAGCTGCTAATACCCCGTGTCTTCTCGTGCAGGCACACTCCTGAGACATCCACGAGCTTCTGACAACGTAAAGCCACATTTCAACAGCCACATCCACCATCCAGCAGAGATGTGACGCGAGATCAAGGCACCAGGAGACTCTTGGCCTCGTCAGACATCCCTCTGACGAGTGCATGACTGGTTCTACGTGTAAAATCCAGCCCGTGTTATCGGATCCTGCGCGATGATGGAAGGAATGAGTGAGAGTGTGTGAATGGACTAGAGGACACGATCCGCCGACATCCCTGTTAATCTACCCTCCTGTGTCCAAGATGCTGTGATCCACCACTGGATCGGGCTGCCTCCACCAACTACTGCCTCCACCACCAGCTCCCACTCACCCCACCAACTGCTGCCTCCACCACAGCTCCCACTCACCCACCAACTGCTGCCTCCACCACCAGCTCCCACTCACCCACCAACTGCTGCCTCCACCAGCTCCCACTCACCCACCAACTGCTGCCTCCACCACCGGCTCCCACTCCGCCAATTGCTGGCTCCACCAACAGCTCCCACTCCCCCACCAACTGCTGCCTCCACCACCGGCTCCCACTCCACCAATTGCTGGCTCCACCACCAGCTCCCACTCCCCCACCAATTGCTGGCTCCACCACCAGCTCCCACTCCCCCACCAACTGCTGCCTCCACCACCGGCTCCCACTCCACCAATTGCTGGCTCCACCACCAGCTCCCACTCCCACACCAACTGCTGCCTCCACCACCAGCTCCCACTCCACCAATTGCTGGCTCCACCACCAGCTCCCACTCACCCACCAAGTGCTGCCTCCACCACTGGCTCTCACTCCCTCCACCAACCGCTGCCTCCTCCACCAATTCCCACTCCCTCCACTAGCCGCTGCCTCCGACTCCCTCTCCCCCACCACAGGTTCTCGCTCCCCATGGAAGCGCAGTGCCGGTTTAGTAAGCCGTGTTTCACCGGGTCGGACATGGAGGAGAGGCACCGGATCCAGTGACCGGCTGTCACCGCATTGAGAGTAATTTATTTTTGATTTGTGATATTTCTGGTGATGCTGATTAATTTCTGGCTTCGCTCCTGCCTTTCGCTTCCTCTGTGGGTTTTATTTTGTCCTGTGAAGACTTGATCCCGCCATTTAAATCCCTCCTGGATCCACACCTTGTGACTTGGCCTCACCCTCCTGGTGTCGCGCACGCTGGGTTCCTCTGCAGACAATAAGGCGTCCTCCTGTGAGATACACCTGACAAGCTCCTGGATCCACACCTTGTGACGTGGCTTGTGATGCCCAGGCTGGTCACCCTCCCGGTGTCGCTCACGCTGGGTTCCTCTGCAGACAGTAAGGTGTCCTCCTGTGAGATACACCTGACAGGCTCCTGGATCTGCAGACCTTGGTTAGGACTTTCAGCACATCGTCCGCCACAGGAAGGTCTCCGTCTTCCCCGAATCGCCGGTTGAACCTCTGGGTCCTGTGAGCAGCGGCAGAACGTCCAGATCTCCCGACAAAATGACAATAAGTGGAAGGAGCGCGTTGAGACTTGCCATGACGCTTCTCCATGATTCTATTGTGTGTTATCACCTGCTGGGTCACTGCCAGGATCTGAGCAGCCACCAGAGTTTGCCGCCTCTTACCTGACAAGCCCCCCGACCCCTCGCTGAGATAACCATCCTACAAACCCGCCGCGGCATGTGCCAAAAGTCACCAAATCCCTGAAATCCTCCTCCTGTCCACTCAAACGGACCTGCAGAGTTAACCTCTTGCCTTAGCATCGTGACTAAGCTCAGCACCCACGGGGTTACATGTCCCATGATGCTCAGGCAGCCGCACTGTATTGTGGGACATGTGGGGTGCAGAGATGAGCTGTCACCCCAACACGGGCTGAAAAATAAATGCGTCCCAGGGGTCCATCATGGTGGTCCAGATCTTGAGGGGAGCTGTACAGGTCCATCACCCTGAGAGAAACCTAGAAAATGATGAACCTTTTGGCCCATCTAGTCGCCCAATCACATGGATACTTTACCTGGATTTATCTTTTGTTTAGGATAGCCTTATGCCTATCCCATTAATCTCAGGGGGCTTGGAGCTGCAGCGCCCCTTTAATTAGTACATGGGACATAAACTCAGGCATCACAAGCCGCCAGGCAGACTCTACTAGCCTCCACAAATCACTGGCGACATTGCACAAGGGCATTGATGGCCTTTAACCCTTTCACTACCAAGCACCTTTTGTTGAAAAAACATCTAGCATTTAACTTAAAAACGGGAAATGCAGGTAACGCGGAAATGCAATGCAGGTAACGCGGAAATGCAGGTAACGCGGAAATGCAGGTAACGTGGAAATGAAATGCAGGTAACGCGGAAATGCAGGTAACGCGGAAATGCAGGTAACGCGCAATGCAGGTAACGCGGAAATGCAGGTAACGCTCAATGCAGGTAACGCGGAAATGCAGGTAACGCTCAATGCAGGTAACGCGGCAATGCAGGTAAGGCGGCAATGCAGGTAAGGCGGAAATGCAGATAACGCGCAATGCAGGTAACGTGGAAATGAAATGCAGGTAACGCACAATGCAGGTAACGCGGAAATGAAATGCAGGTAACGCGCAATGCAGGTAAAACGCGGAAATGCAGGTAACGCGAAAATGTAGGTAACGCAGCAATGCAGGTAACGCGGAAATGCAGGTAACTCCTTGTATCTGTACTGTACAGGGATTTACACTCATTATAACCCCCTGAATCTTATCTCTGTACAGCAGCGACTGACCCCACAGCTCTCCCTGTATTCTGACAAATCCCTGGCTGCTGGAATGCTGCAGTAAAGTTTGTTAAAGTGAGGGTGGGGGCTGCTCCTTGCAGCTTCTTTACAGTAATACAGGGGGACAGGAGGGAGATCTCACTGCCGATGTCATTCTTCCACACGGGGCGCCCTAACATTACATTAAAAAGATAGGAAAATAGTGCTTTATAACAATGTAAATCTTTCTTGTATACATGACTTTGGATTGAAATGCACGTATTTGGTAGAGAAAGGGTTAAACATGGTTCACAATCCACTCGACATTGCTGCCTGGAGTTAATATCACCCAGGTATCACCAGTCACGCTTTCTTAAATCTGCAATAATCCCAGTTTTTGATGGATATCGTGACAAAATCATTGAAAATAGATATTAACATGTAGAAACTCCATAACGTGCTCTGCAGGGAGGAGGTCTCAGAGACCTATACCATGTGCATATCAGCCTGATCCCACCCACGAGGAATCCTATACCATGTGTATATCAGCCTAATCCCACCCACGAGGAATCCTATACCATGTGTATATCAGCCTGATCCCACCCACGAGGAATCCTATACCATGTGCATATCAGCCGGATCCCACCCACGAGGAATCCTATACCATGTGTATATCAGCCTGATCCCACCCACGAGGAATCCTATACCATGTGTATATCAGCCTGATCCCACCCACGAGGAATCCTATACCTTGTGTATATCAGCCTGATCCCACCCATGAGGAATCCTATACCATGTGTATATCAGCCTGATCCCACCCACGAGGAATCCTATACCATGTGTATATCAGCCTGATCCCACCCACGAGGAATCCTATACCATGTGTATATCAGCCTGATCCCACCCACGAGGAATCCTATACCATGTGTATATCAGCCTGATCCCACCCACGAGGAATCCTATACCATGTGCATATCTGCCTGATCCCACCCACGAGGAATCCTATACCATGTGCATATCAGCTGGATCCCACCCACGAGGATCCTATACCATGTGCATATCAGCCTGATCCCACCCACGAGGAATCCTATACCATGTGTATATCAGCCTGATCCCACCCACGAGGAATCCTATACCATGTGCATATCTGCCTGATCCCACCCACGAGGAATCCTATACCATGTGCATATCAGCCGGATCCCACCCACGAGGAATCCTATACCATGTGCATATCAGCCTGATCCCACCCACGAGGAATCCTATACCATGTGCATATCAGCCTGATCCCACCCACGAGGAATCCTATACCATGTGTATATCAGCCTGATCCCACCCACGAGGAATCCTATACCTTGTGTATATTCGCCTGATCCCACCCATGAGGAATCCTATACCATGTGTATATCAGTCTGATCCCACCCACGAGGAATCCTATACCATGTGTATATCAGCCTGATCCCACCCACGAGGAATCCTATACCTTGTGTATATTAGCCTGATCCCACCCATGAGGAATCCTATACCATGTGTATATCAGCCTGATCCCACCCACGAGAAATCCTATACCATGTGTATATCAGCTAGGCTTGTGCACCGATTTTTTTTTCGGTTCGATTCGGATTTTCAAACTTTTCGATTCGGCTCATTTCGACCGATTTCTGTTTCGGTTCGGCTCGACTCGTTTTTCGTGTACATTTTTTTTTTCGGAATATCGACCATTTTTCGTATTTTCGTGTCACTTAGCTCGTTTTTTGTATCGACTTTTCGTGATTTCGGAAATTTTCGTTTTACGGAATTGTAGATGTTTTCGAAATATCGACCATTTTTTGTATTTTCGTGTCACTTTGCTCGTTTTTTGTATCGACTTTTCGTGATTTCGGAAATTTTCGTTTTTTCGGAACGTCTGTTCTCCTCGTTTCAAAGCAATAAATTTCGATTTGACACATTTCAAGTCCATTCGAAAATTCTGAAAATATTTCGTTTCGGCTCGGAAAACTTTTCGGATCTGCTATTTTCGGATCTAAAACTTTTCGGAAAATCGGCCGCATCCGAAAACACTAATCGGGAAATTTCGTCGAAATTCCGAAACGCACATCCCTAATATCAGCTTGATCCCACCCATGAGGAATCCTATACCATGTGTATATCAGCCTGATCCCACCCATGAGGAATCCTGTATTGTGCATATCAGCCTGATCCCACCCATGAAGAATCCTATACCATGTGCATATCAGCCTGATCCCACCCATGAAGAATCCTATACCATCTTCATATCTGCCTGATCCCACCCATGAAGAATCCTATACCATGTGCATATCAGCCTGATCCCACCCATGAAGAATCCTATACCATCTTCATATCTGCCTGATCCCACCCATGAAGAATCCTATACCATGTGCATATCAGCCTGATCCCACCCATGAAGAATCATATACCATGTGTATATCAGCCTGATCCCACCCATGAAGAATCCTATACCATGTGCATATCAGCCTGATCCCACCCATGAAGAATCATATACCATGTGTATATCAGCCTGATACCACCCATGAAGAATCCTATACCATGTGTATATTAGTCTGATGTATAAACGTGTACAGGCCAATTCCTTCCTTCCTGTAGATCCTTTCCCTGGCTTTGAGCAATCGGCCAGAAGATAAATGTCCATCTGAGCATCTCTAAATGTCCTATTCTTCAAAGCCTTCTGGGATCCATGACTAACCTTAAACTTCGCACTTTTTGTATCACCCTCACTGTCCATTTTGTTATGTCACCATGATAAAAAGTTTGTGGTGTCTCCGAGATGCATCAAATTCTAGGTCGGGAGCAAAGAAGGGTTTTGGTGTTTCCTGCTCTCGGGCCGGGGGCAGGGACGGGTTTTGGTGGTTCTCGTGCTCAGGGCTGGGAGCAGGAATGAGTTTGTGTTTCTCACTCTCAGGCCGGGGGCAGGGACAGTTTTTGGTGGTTATCGTTCTCAGGCCGGGGAGCTGGGATGGGTTTCGGTGTTCCTCGCTCTCAGGCCGGGATGCAGGGCAGGGATGTGCAGTCAGGGGTGGCAGGTGAGGCAGAGCCTCATCTGCCATTAAGGGCAGCTGCAGTCAAGCTCACCTGCTCCTCGTTCCCCTGCTGTCGGCTCTGTCCGTCCTCTGTGTGCATTCTTTTTTTTCCCCTTCAGCAGCCTGAGCCTATGCAATTTGCATAGCGGGACGCTACGCAAATCATGTAGGCTGCCAAGAAGTGTGCAGCGCGATGCGTCTGTTCAATGAACAGACGTCCGAGCACTGCCCACTTCCTGGACATTGCTCTCCCAATGCCTCAGAGGCAGTGGGAGAGCAATTGAATAGCTTGGACCAATAGGAAAGCGCTATTGGTCCAAACCATTCAAAAAAACACCTGCATGGGAGGCAGGCCTCCCATACATTGATTGGCGCAGGACAGTCATGTGACTGCCCTGTCTCGCACAATCAGTGGGTGCAGGGCTGTGCTCGAGGTGTGGCCTCAGTGTCACACTAGTCTGCCTGGAGGACGACACAGAGATCCTGGGGAGCACCGACAGCAGCCAGATCTTGGGGAGCAATGAACCTGAACCTACGTAACCTGTGTATATCTGACTCTGATACTAGCCAGTGTCTCACCAGCCACTGACCTCACTGCATGTCACTGGTGCAGGGACAGGTTTCGGTGGTTATCGTTCTCAGGGCAGGAGCAGGGACTGATTCGGAGTGTCTCACTAAGGCCGAGGAGCAGAGATGGTTTCACTGTTGGACGTCCAATTATGACGTCACTTAAGGGTAAAGTCAAATAGCTGCATGACTTTCCATGGAAAGTCCTCAAAAGCTAAAATTTGGTGCCTGTGTGTATCTTCACTGGCGTCACATTCCTGTGAGCGGCATGTCAGTATGACGCTTAGAACTCCAAAATGTGGTGACTGTATTCTACGTGTTATGGAATCAGTGAGCTCCAGCGCCCCCTGGGGTGAGGGCAGGCAATCGTCTCATTCGGCAGCTCTGGGGCATTAATGGCATTATTATTATTTTCCATATTGTTATAATTATTTGTGTCTGTCTTTGGTCCAATCGCCTTCACTGCCGGCTCTGTAAAGGGCCGATCTGCTCATAAAGACATTTCAGCAGCATCGTGACGTTATAGACAGGTACGGGGTCATGTGCTGTGGATCAGTGGATATCATATATCCAGGTGTAATAGAGAGAGTGACGTCCTATGACAGAAACCCGTGTGTAATACAGAGAGTGGGCACGCTGTACCACACACCCAACATGTCACACCCAAGCTCAGTGACAGGAATAAATACTGAGTCAAAGCCTCACAATAAATCTGTATTTGACATTGTTCCCCCTCACACGTCCGATTGTCCCGTTGTCTGGTGACGGTGGACGCATTTCCCCAGAAGCTGGGTTTGCCGTTGGCTGCCGGGTGTCTGTGGTACTGGGTATTATTATGTTAATAATATTTGGGAAGGTGTAAAAGGGACGCGTGAGTGAGGTCTAGATGTTCTGAATCTCCTACGCATGTGGGAATCTGTAAACTGGAAGCCATGTCATCCGCCAAATATTTAATAAACGATTATCACAGTATGGCGTCTCCTGTCTCTCTGTATGAAAGTGAGATGGACCCAACGCGATAATTAAACGCAGCGAGAGGAGGAGTGTCTTCACGCTACAGCGAAGCACAAGCAACCAATTTCATTTTAGTCGATTTAGGGCATTTAACAAAAGTTCAAAGACAATCGGGGGGTGAGAGCATCTCTTTCTCCAGCCACCGAAAACATCTCCATCAACCAAGAACATCGCCTCCTTTGTCTACCAAAAGCATCTCTTCTGTCCGCAAAGAGCATCTTGGTCCACAGAGAGAATCTCCACTGTCCACCAAGAGCATCTCTTCCTCTGTCCACCAAGAGCATGTCCTCTTTTGTTCAGAAAGCATCTTCTCCTTTGTCCACGGAGAGCATCACATCCTGCATTCACAAAGAGCATCTCCTCTGAACACCAAGTGCATCTCCTCCTCTGTCCACAAAGGTTTCTTTTTCCTCCATCTACCACATAGGTTTCCAAACTGGGCTTCGACACATCAGTGTGTCAGCATCCGGCTACTAGTGTGCCTCGAGTTGCGGAGTAGGGCTGACAAAAATAATCGATGCATTGACGCAGAGCATCGATTCTCCACCCGCACCACCTCCGTCATTTTGGGAGGTGCCAGGGCCCCATTGTCCTCTCAGCCAGTCACCTTTACTCTGTGGTAGCGCTGCGAGGAAGTGATCATATAACGTCACTTCCTCTCCTGTTTCCTTGCTGCCACAGAAGCAAAGCCCCCCTGTTGCTGGCTCAAAGAAAGCCTGTGAAAGGATGGAGGGAGATGAACACGATAAAGGATGGAGGGAGAGTAACACGATAAAGGATGGAGGGAGAGGAACACGATAAAGGATGGAGGGAGATGAACACGATAAAGGATGGGGGAGATAACACGATAAAGGATGGAGGGAGAGAACCTGATAAAGGATGGAGGGAGATGAACACGATAAAGGATGGAGGGAGAGGAACCTGATAAAGGATGGAGGGAGAGGAACACGATAAAGGATGGAGGGAGAGGAACACGATAAAGGATGGAGGGAGAGGAACACGATAAAGGATGGAGGGAGAGGAACACGATAAAGGATGGAGGGAGATGAACACGATAAAGGATGGAGGGAGAGGAACCTGATAAAGGATGGAGGGAGAGGAACACGATAAAGGATGGAGGGAGAGGAACACGATAAAGGATGGAGGGAGATGAACACGATAAAGGATGGAGGGAGAGGAACATGGAAAGAAGGGAGGGAGATGAACACGATAAAGGATGGAGGGAGAGGAACCTGATAAAGGATGGAGGGAGAGGAACACGATAAAGGATGGAGGGAGAGGAACACGATAAAGGATGGAGGGAGAGGAACACGATAAAGGATGGAGGGAGAGGAACACGATAAAGGATGGAGGGAGAGGAACACGATAAAGGATGGAGGGAGATGAACACGATAAAGGATGGAGGGAGAGGAACCTGATAAAGGATGGAGGGAGAGGAACACGATAAAGGATGGAGGAGAGGAACACGATAAAGGATGGAGGGAGATGAACACGATAAAGGATGGAGGGAGAGGAACACGATAAAGGATGGAGGGAGAGGAACACGATAAAGGATGGAGGGAGATGAACACGATAAAGGATGGAGGGAGATGAACACGATAAAGGATGGAGGGAGAGGAACACGATAAAGGATGGAGGGAGAGGAACACGATAAAGGATGGAGGGAGATGAACACGATAAAGGATGGAGGGAGATGAACACGATAAAGGATGGAGGGAGAGGAACCTGATAAAGGATGGAGGGAGAGGAACACGATAAAGGATGGAGGGAGAGGAACACGATAAAGGATGGAGGGAGAGGAACACGATAAAGGATGGAGGGAGAGGAACACGATAAAGGATGGAGGGAGAGGAACACGATAAAGGATGGAGGGAGAGGAACACGATAAAGGATGGAGGGAGAGGAACCTGATAAAGGATGGAGGGAGAGGAACACACGATAAAGGATTGAGGAGAGGAACACGATAAAGGATGGAGGGAAAGGAACACGATAAAGGATGGAGGGAGAGGAACACGATAAAGGATGGAGGGAGAGGAACACGATAAAGGATGGAGGGAGAGGAACATGGAAAGAAGGGAGGGAGATGAACACGATAAAGGATGGAGGGAGAGGAACACTATAAAGGATGGAGGGAGAGGAACATGGAAAGAAGGGAGGGAGATGAACACGATAAAGGATGGAGGGAGAGGAACACTATAAAGGATGGAGGGAGAGGAGCACGATAAAGGATGGAGGGAGAGGAACACGATAAAGGATGGAGGGAGAGGAACACGATAAAGGATGGAGGAGAGGAACACGATAAAGGATTGAGGGAGAGGAACACGGATAAGATGGAGGGAGAGGAACACGATAAAGGATGGAGGGAGAGGAACACGAAAAGGAGGAGGGAGAGGAACACGATAAAGGATGGAGGGAGAGGAACACGAAAGGATGGAGGGAGAGGAACACGATAAAGGATGGAGGAGAGGAAACACAAAAGGATGGAGGGGAGGAACACGATAAAGATGGAGAGAGGAACACGATAAAGGATGGAGGGAGATGAACGATAAAGGATGGAGGGAGAGAACACGATAAAGGATGGAGGGAGAGGAACACGATAAAGGATGGAGGAGAGGAACGATAAAGGATGGAGAGGAGGATGAACACGATAAAGGATGGAGGGAGAGGAACACGATAAAGGATGGAGGAGAGGAACACGAATAAAGGATGGAGGGAGAGGAACACGATAAAGGATGGAGGAGAGGAACACGATAAAGGATGGAGAGAGAACACGATAAAGGATGGAGGGAGAGAACACGATAAAGGATGGAGGAGAGGAACACGATAAAGGATGGAGGGAGAGGAACACGATAAAGGATGGGGAGAGGAACTTGATAAAGGATGGAGGGAGAGGAACACGATAAAGGGATGGTAGGAGAGGAACCCGATAAAGGATGGAGGAGACACGATAAAGGATGGAGGGAGAGAACACGATAAAGGAGAGGAGGGAAGAGGAACACGATAAAGGATGGAGGAGAACCTGATAAAGGATGGAGGGAGAGGAACACGATAAAGGATGGGGGGAGAGGAACACGATGAAAGGATGAGGGAGAGGAACACGATAAAGATGGAGGGAGAGGAACACGATAAAGGATGAGGGAGAGAACACGATAAAGGATGAGGGAGAGAGAAAGATGAAAAAGGGAGGGAGAGGAACACAATAAAGGATGGAGGGAAGGAACACGATAAAGGATGGAGGGAGAGGAAATGGAAGAGGGAGGGAGAATGAACACCGATAAAGGATGGAGGAGGGAACACGATAAAGGATGGAGGGAGAGGAACACGATAAAGGATGGAGGGAGAGGAACACGATAAAGGATGGAGGGAGAGGAACACGATAAAGGATGGAGGGAGAGAACACGATAAAAAGGAGGGAGATGAACACGATAAAGGATGGAGGGAGAGGAACACGATAATAAGGATGGAGGGAGAATGAACACGATAAAGGATGGAGGGAGATGAACACGATAAAGGATGGAGGGAGAGGAACACGATAAAGGATGGAGGGAGAGGAACACGATAAAGGATGGAGGGAGAGGAACACGATAAAGGATGGAGGGAGAGGAACACGATAAAGGATGGAGGGAGAGGAACACGATAAAGGATGGAGGGAGAGGAACATGATAAAAGGATGGAGGGAGAGGAACACGATAAAGGATGGAGGGAGAGGAACACGATAAAGGATGGAGGGAGAGGAACAATAAAGGATAGAAGAACACGATAAAGGATGGAGGGAGAGGAACACGATAAAGGATGGAGGGAGAGGAACACGATAGGATGGAGGGAGAGGAACACGATAAAGGATGGAGGGAGAGGAACACGATAAAGGATGGAGGGAGAGGAACACGATAAAGGATGGAGGGAGAGGAACACGATAAAGGATGGAGGGAGAGGAACACGATAAAGGATGGAGGGAGAGGAACATGATAAAGGATGGAGGGAGAGGAACACGATAAAGGATGGAGGGAGAGGAACACGATAAAGGATGGAGGGAGATGAACACGATAAAGGATGGAGGGAGAGGAACACGATAAAGGATGGAGGGAGAGGAACACGATAAAGGATGGAGGGAGAGGAACACGATAAAGGATGGAGGGAGAGGAACACGATAAAGGATGGAGGGAAAGGAACACGATAAAGGATGGAGGGAGAGGAACACGATAAAGGATGGAGGGAGAGGAACACGATAAAGGATGGAGGGAGAGGAACACGATAAAGGATGGAGGGAGAGGAACACGATAAAGGATGGAGGGAGAGGAACACGATAAAGGATGGAGGGAGAGGAACACGATAAAGGATGGAGGGAGAGGAACACGATAAAGGATGGAGGGAGAGGAACACGATAAAGGATGGAGGGAGAGGAACACGATAAAGGATGGAGGGAGAGGAACACGGGAAAGAAGGGAGGGAGAGGAACACGATAAAGGATGGAGGGAGAGGAACACGATAAAGGATGGAGGGAGAGGAACACGATAAAGGATGGAGGGAGAGGAACACGATAAAGGATGGAGGGAGAGGAACACGATAAAGGATGGAGGGAGAGGAACACGATAAAGGATGGAGGGAGAGGAACACGATAAAGGATGGAGGGAGAGGAACACGATAAAGGATGGAGGAGGATGGAGGGAGAGGAACACGATAAAGGATGGAGGGAGAGGAACACGATAAAGGATGGAGGGAGAGGAACACGATAAAGGATGGAGGGAGAGGACACGATAAAGGATGGAGGAGAGGAACACGAAAGAAGGGAGGGAGAGGAACACGATAAAGGATGGAGGGAGAGGAACACGATAAAGGATGGAGGGAGAGGAACACGATAAAGGATGGAGGGAGAGGAACACGATAAAGGATGGAGGGAGAGGAACACGATAAAGGATGGAGGGAGAGGAACACGATAAAGGATGGAGGGAGAGGAACACGGAAAGGAGGGAGGGAGATGAACACGATAAAGGATGGAGGGAGAGGAACACGATAAAGGATGGAGGGAGAGGAACACGATAAAGGATGGAGGGAGAGGAACACGATAAAGGATGGAGGGAGAGGAACACGGGAAAGAAGGGAGGGAGAGGAACACGATAAAGGATGGAGGGAGAGGAACACGATAAAGGATGGAGGGAGATGAACACGATAAAGGATGGAGGGAGAGGAACACGATAAAGGATGGAGGGAGAGGAACATGATAAAGGAGGGAGAGGAAACACGATAAAGGATGGAGGGAGAGGAACACGATAAAGGAGGGAGAGGAACACGATAAAGGATGGAGGGAGAGGAACCTGATAAAGGATGGAGGGAGAGGAACACGATAAAGGATGGAGGGAGAGGAACACGATAAAGGATGGAGGGAGAGGAACCTGATAAAGGATGGAGGGAGATGAACACGATAAAGGATGGAGGAGAGGAACACGATAAAGGATGGAGGGAGAGGAACGTGATAAAGGATGGAGGGAGAGGAACACGATAAAGGATGGAGGGAGAGGAACATGATAAAGGATGGAGGGAGAGGAACACGATAAAGGATGGAGGGAGAGGAACACGATAAAGGATGGAGGGAGAGGAACACGATAAAGGATGGAGGGAGAGGAACACGATAAAGGATGGAGGGAGAGGAACATGGAAAGAAGGGAGGGAGATGAACACGATAAAGGATGGAGGGAGAGGAACACGATAAAGGATGGAGGGAGAGGAACACGATAAAGGATGGAGGGAGAGGAACACGATAAAGGATGGAGGGGAGGAACACACGATAAAGGATGGAGGGAGATGAACACGATAAAGGATGGAGGGAGAGGAACACGATAAAGGATGGAGGGAGATGAACACGATAAAGGATGGAGGGAGATGAACACGATAAAGGATGGAGGGAGAGGAACACGATAAAGGATGGAGGGAGAGGAACACGATAAAGGATGGAGGGAGAGGAACATGATAAAGGATGGAGGGAGAGGAACACAATAAAGGATGGAGGGAGAGGAACCTGATAAAGGATGGAGGGAGAGGAACACGATAAAGGATGGAGGGAGAGGAACACGATAAAGGATGGAGGGAGAGGAACGTGATAAAGGATGGAGGGAGAGGAACACGATAAAGGATGGAGGGAGAGGAACATGATAAAGGATGGAGAGAGAGGAACACGATAAAGGATGGAGAGAGAGGAACATGGAAAGAAGGGAGGGGGAGAAAATGGACAGAGAAGGGGGTAGACGGACCCCCATAGATAAGACCATAGAAAAGAGGGAAAGAAGGTGCACGGACAGGGGGACGGAGTGTGAGTATTAATAATCAATAATTACAAATCATAGATTTAATAAAATATAAATTAAAACGTTTCCTGTTGATACAATGTGTGTCTGTATCTATTATAACGAGTTTGCCGGTAAAACTGAATTACCGAGTCACCAAATGATGCACGGCGATAAAGTGTCACCCACTGTGAGCAACTCGTGTGTCCAGTCTAATCTTTCAAAATTGGCTCAAAGTGTCCTGTCTGTCCTCTGAGTGATGCTCCAGATCGGGCACAGGGAGGGCAGGCGGTGGTGGGCAGGATATATCAGGCACAGGGAGGGCAGGCGGTGGTGGGTAGGATATATCGGGCACGGAGGGCAGGCGGTGGTGGGTAAGATATATCAGGCACAGGGAGGGCAGGCGGTGGTGGGTAGGATATATCGGGCACAGGGAGGGCAGGCGGTGGTGGGTAGGATATATCGGGCACAGGGAGGGCAGGCGGTGGTGGGTAGGATATATCGGGCACAGGGAGGGCAGGCGGTGGTGGGTAGGATATATCAGGCACAGGGAGGGCAGGCGGTGGTGGGTAAGATATATCAGGCACAGGGAGGGCAGGCGGTGGTGGGTAAGATATATCAGGCACAGGGAGGGTAGGCGGTGGTGGGTAGGATATATCGGGCACAGGGAGGGCAGGCGGTGGTGGGTAGGATATATCAGGCACAGGGAGGGCAGGCAGTGGTGGGTAGGATATATCGGGCACAGGGAGGGCAGGCGGTGGTGGGTAGGATATATCGGGCACAGGGAGGGCAGGCGGTGGTGGGTAGGATATATCGGGCACAGGGAGGGCAGGCGGTGGTGGGTAAGATATATCGGGCACAGGGAGGGCAGGCGGTGGTGGGTAAGATATATCGGGGACAGGGAGGGCAGGCGGTGGTGGGTAAGATATATCGGGCACAGGGAGGGCAGGCGGTGGTGGGTAGGATATATCGAGCACAGGGAGGGCAGGCAGTGGTGGGTAAGATATATCGGCACAGGGAGGGCAGGCGGTGGTGGGTAAGATATATCGGGGACAGGGAGGGCAGGCGGTGGTGGGTAGGATATATCGGGCACAGGGAGGGCAGGCGGTGGTGGTAGGATATATCGAGCACAGGGAGGGCAGGCGGTGGGTAGGATATATCGGGCACAGGGAGGCAGGCGGTGGTGGGTAGGATATATCGGCACAGGGAGGGCAGGCGGTGGTGGGCAGGATATATCGGGCACAGGGAGAGCAGGCGGTGGTGGGTAAGATATATCGGGCACAGGGAGGGCAGGCGGTGGTGGGTAAGATATATCGGGCACAGGGAGGGCAGGCGGTGGTGGGTAAGATATATCGGGCACAGGGAGGGCAGGCGGTGGTGGGTAGGATATATCGGGCACAGGGAGGGCAGGCGGTGGGTAGGATATATCGGGCACAGGGAGGGCAGGCGGTGGTGGGTAGGATATATCGGGCACAGGGAGGCAGGCGTGGTGGGTAGGATATATCGGGCACAGGGAGGGCAGGCGGTGGTGGGCAGGATATATCGGGCACAGGGAGAGCAGGCGGTGGTGGGTAAGATATATCGGGCACAGGGAGGGGCAGGCGGTGGTGGTAAGATATATCGGGCACAGGGAGGGCAGGCGGTGGTGGGTAAGATATATCGGGCACAGGGAGGGCAGGCGTGTGGGTAAGATATATCGGGCACAGGGAGGGCAGGCGGTGGTGGGTAAGATATATCGGGCACAGGGAGGGCAGGCGGTGGTGGGTAAGATATATCGGGCACAGGGAGGGCAGGCGGTGGTGGGTAGGATATATCGGGCACAGGGAGGGCAGGCGGTGGTGGGTAGGATATATCGGGCACAGGGAGGGCAGTGAATATTTCATGCTGGAAGATGTTCTCTCCTGTTCTCACAGTAACTTATCCCCCGGCTCCTCTGGTCCCTCAGGGCTGGATGCAGAATCCGCTCAGGCTTGAAACCTTGTGGTTTAACTCGTGGAGTGCCAAGCGGGCAATGCCGCGCCTGGGAACGATGCCCTGAAATATATCCTGTAACAATGTGTTATCCTCTGGTCTCAAGAGGTTAATTTCGTGTCACACATCGATCCGTCTGTGTTCGAGGAGAACCTTTGAGAATCGATGCCAAGGGATGTGACGAGAAATTGCGAAGAAAGTGAAACGCGTTGCCCATTTGTGTCTGTTGGCGCCCATCTCTCAGGTCACGCACATCACTCCTGCCCGGCCACCCACCCTACACGCACATCACTCCTGCCCGGCCGCCCGCCCTACACGCACATTACTCCTGCCTGGCCGCCCACCCTACACGCACATTACTCCTGCCTGGCCGCCCGCCCTACACGCACATTACTCCTGCCCGACTGGCCGCCCTACACGCACATTGCTCCTGCTGGCGCCACCCTACACGCACATTACTCCTGCCCGGCCGCCCACCCTACACGCACATTACTCCTGCCCGGCCGCCCGCCCTACACGCACATTACTCCTGCCCGACTGGCCGCCCTACACGCACATTATTGCTGCCCGGCCGCCCTACACGCACATTACTCCTGCCCGGCCGCCCGCCCTACACGCACATTACTCCTGCCCGACTGGCCGCCCTACACGCACATTATTGCTGCCCGGCCGCCCTACACGCACATTACTCCTGCCTGGCCGCCCGCCCTACACGCACATTACTCCTGCCCGACTGGCCGCCCTACACGCACATTATTGCTGCCCGGCCGCCCTACACGCACATTACTCCTGCCCGGCCGCCCGCCCTACACGCACATTACTCCTGCCTGGCCGCACACCCTACACGCACATTACTCCTGCCTGGCCGCCCGCCCTACACGCACATTACTCCTGCCCGACTGGCCGCCCTACACGCACATTACTCCTGCCTGGCCGCCCACCCTACACGCACATTACTCCTGCCCGGCCGCCCACCCTACACGCACATTACTCCTGCCCGGCCGCCCGCCCTACACGCACATTACTCCTGCCCGACTGGCCGCCCTACACGCACATTATTGCTGCCCCCGGCGCCCTACACGCACATTACTCCTGCCCGGCCCGCCCTACACGCACATTACTCCTGCCCGACTGGCCGCCCTACACGCACAATATTGCTGCCCGGCCGCCCTACACGCACATTACTCCTGCCTTGCCGCCCGCCCTACACGCACATTACTCCTGCCCGACTGGCCGCCCTCACGCACATTATTGCTGCCTGGCCGCCCTACACGCACATTACTCCTGCTGGCCGCCCACCCTACACGCACATTACTTGCCGGGCCCCGCCCACCCTCCACACGCACATTACTCCTGCCCGGCCGCCGCCCTACACGCCATTACTCCTGCCGGACTGGCCGCCCTACACGCACATTATTGCTGCCCGGGCCCGCCCTACACGCACATTATATCCTGCCCGGCCGCCCGCCCTAACACGCACATTACTCCTGCCGACTGGCCGCCCTACACGCTTATTGCTGCCCCGGCCGCCCTACACGCACATTACTCCTGCCTTGCCGCCCGCCCTACACGCACATTACTCCTGCCGACTGGCGCCACTACACGCACATTATTGCTGCCTGCCGCCCTACACGCACATTACAAGTGTGAGCGGGACCTTCTAACCGGAGCTTCCAGTCAGAAACGAAGAGGAAGGAGAAAAATAACAAATCCAGCAGAAACAAATATATAGAACGTGTAACGAATAATGGATGAGAGGGTATGGGGTGAAGCACCTTGTCAGGTCCTAGAGGCCCTGACCCCCTGGCGCCCCCTTTCTAAGCCACATCCTGCATGCCCTCTCAGTGGCGTAACTAGAAACCTGAGGGCCCCGGTGCAAGAATCCATGTAGGGCCCCCCCAACCCCCACCCCCCCCCCAAAAAAGATCCATATTTTTACCTTTTTTTTTTCTGCAATATAAAAAAGATAGTATTGCCCCAAGACCACACATGGATATTTTTGCCCCCAGCTCATGGATATGCTGCCCCAGCACATGGATATACTGCCCCAGCACATGGATATACTGCCCCAGCACATGGATATACTGCCCCAGCTCATGGATATACTGCCCCAGTTCATGGATATACTGCCCCAGCTCTGCCCCCCAGTTCATGGATATACTGCCCAGCTCTGCCCCCCAGCTCATGGATATATTGCCCCAACTCTGCCCCCCAGCTCATGGATATACTGCCCCAGCTCTGACCCCCAGCTCATGGATATACTGCCCCAGCTCATGGATATACTGCCCCAGCTCTGACCCCCAGCTCATGGATATACTGCCCCAGCTCTGACCCAGCTCATGGATATATTGCCCCAGCTCATGGATATATTGCCCCAGCTCTGACCCCCAGCTCATGGATATATTGCCCCAGCTCATGGATATACTGCCCCAGCTCTGACCCCCAGCTCATGGATATACTGCCCCAGCTCTGACCCCCAGCTCATGGATATACTGCCCCAGCTCTGCCCCAGCTCATGGATATATTGCCCCAGCTCATGGATATATTGCCCCAGCTCATGGATATATTGCCCCAGCTCTGCCCCCCAGCTCATGGATATATTGCCCCAGCTCTGCCCCCCAGCACATGGATATACTGCCCCAGCTCTGCCCCCCAGCACATGGATATACTGCCCCAGCTCATGGATATATTGCCCCAGCTCTGCCCCCCAGCTCATGGATATACTGCCCCCAGCCCAGCTCTTACCTGCTCTGGGGGGCCCCAGGCCCAGGGCAGGCTCCGCCGGCGTCTTCTCCTCCTTGGCGAGCGGCCGCTGGAAACATCCAGCTTGGCCGCTCGCCGGAAACCACCTGATCAGCGCGAGGTCTCGTGCGCTGGTCAGGTGGTTTCTCTCCGTACCGTGCGGCCAGCGGCAAGCTGCATGTCAGCGGCCGCTCACGTAGGAGAGGCGCACGGTCACAGATTCCGGCGCTTTTTGCCGGAATCTGGCGGTGGCGCTGGGCCCCCTCCAGTGGCGGAAGGCCAGGGCCCGGTCGCAACTGTGACCGCTGCGACCCTGGTACTTCCGCCACTGTGCCCTCTGCAGGGAAGCCATCAGAAATGATGGGGCCCCTTACTAAACCTCACGATGGGGCCCCCCCGGCACTTCCTCAACCTCTAACAGCTTTTCTCCCCCTTCAAAAAAAAAGGACATAACATAGCACCACAGCAATAAAACTCACAGTAATGTGCAGTGTGTCTGAACGTATCACAGAATCCACAGCAATAAATCTCACAGAAACGGCTGTGTATGATGACCTTTGGGTCTGGGCCTGGTCCCTGGGTCTGGGCCTTGGGGTCTGGGCCCTGGGTCTGGGTCCTGGGTTTGGGCCTAGGGGTCTGGGCCCTGGGTCTTAGGGTCTGGGCCCTGGGCCCTGGGTCTGGGCCTTGGGGTCTGGGCCTTGGGGTCTGGGCCTTGGGGTCTGGGCCTTGGGGTCTGGGCCCTGGGTCTTGGGGTCTGGGCCTTGGGGTCTGGGCCCTGGGTCTTAGGGTCTGGGCCTTGGGGTCTGGGCCCTGGGTCTTAGGGTCTGGGCCTTGGGGTCTGGGCCCTGGGTCTTAGGGTCTGGGCCTTGGGGTCTGGGCCTTGGGGTCTGGGCCTTGGGTCTGGGCCTTGGGGTCTGGGCCCTGGGTCTTGGGGTCTGGGCCTTGGGGTCTGGGCCCTGGTCTTAGGGTCTGGGCCCTGGGTCTTAGGGTCTGGGCCTTGGGGTCTGGGCCCTGGGTCTTAGGGTCTGGGCCTTGGGGTCTGGGCCCTGGGTCTTAGGGTCTGGGCCTTGGGGTCTGGGCCCTGGCTCACCACTCCGCTGTCTTCTTTTCTTCTGATCTTCTTCCCGGTCCCTCCAGCTCCGGCGCGCAGCTTCACTGAGTGGAGGGGCGGAGCCAAAGCAACGTGCTTGGGAGGCCCCTCACACGCTGCTTGGCCCCGCCCAGCCAGGAAGTGAAGCTGCCAGGAGCCGGAGGAGACACAGTGTCTCAGTCACTTCCTGCAGCAGCAGAGACACAGCTCCGGATTTGGACTCATCGAGTCCGATACTGGAGCTGTTAAAGGGCGACGCCGCTGCCGACGGGGGGCCCGGGCCCCTTACGGCAGCATGGGGCGTAATGCCCTGATGGCGGCCCTCTGCAGGTTCCAGGACTTTATATCAGACTTTACACATTCCTAGACTCTGACCTTCTGGAACCTCACCTGCCCTTCATCCTCCCTCATCAGTCCTGCATTTAAGGAAGTCACATCCTCTACCCTGGACCTCCTCATTGAAGTCCCAGACTGTATCGCATTGCAGAGCTGATCCCAGAAACACCTGATCCAGACCTTCCTGAGAGGACTCTGTCTATTGCCTGGACATTCACCCTTCAAGCCGGTAACTCCCCCCCCCCTGTGCTTCCTGATTCCCCCATCTTGAACCCCTGGCTACCAGACCCCCTTGATTTTGGACTTTGACCACCCTGATCGCCGCCTTGCCTAGACCCCCTGCTTTGCCCACGACCATTCTGTCTCCTGATACCGTTACTTCTAATATCCTGTCTTTATGGATATATGTTTATTCATTGCTTATCCCGATGTGCTGTTAAGTTCCCTTTGTGTCTCTACTCGCTTCTCCAGTATCTTAGTCTCCTCTTGCTATCCCTCATTCCTCCTGCTTTCTAACTGCTCTCATATTCAGTTCTCCCTAACCTCCCTTCCCACTACTCTCAGCCATCCCTTTGTCCTCCTCCTCCTCCTCCGTCTCCGTCTCCGTCTCCGTCCTGTTCAGATCTTTATGTATGTTTTCTCTTCTGGTGTTTATTATGTAATAAACTATGTTTATTCTGCAAACCTGTCTCACTGCATCCTGGGCTCACTACCCAGTGTCTGAACCCTGACACACCTGGTGTGAAGGTGACGCGGGGAGACGCAGATGGAGGTGAAGGTATTACAGGGTTATTCTTGTAACATTATTATAAAACTTTGTTTTCTTATTGGATGGAGGCGCTAGGGGCAAAGGTCACACCGGGGAAGGAGTTTGGGGGAGAAACCGGGGTTTTCAGTGTTTGCACCATAAACCTAGAGGAGGGGCAACTCAGGAGAAATGAGATCAAAGCGAGAGACACGGAGAGACTAACCTCAAGGAATGATTAGAAGGAGGAGGAGCCACTTTGACCTGCTCCCAGGGGGCGGGGCTGAGTGAAGGAATCCGTGGGAAAACAGCAGCCCGAGAGGAGCCGAAAACTCAAGCCCAGAAAAGGATTGGCCACTCTACAAGGTAAAGAAACAAGATGGCGGGTGACACAGGACTTCTGGGTAAAACCACACATAAGTGGCAGTAATGAATCCATACCACGTGCCGGGAAGAAGGTCACCACCAAGATTCAGGAGAGCGAAGCAAACCCTGCGCCAGTAAAATCGCCAATGAGATACTTACCTGACGATGGCTTCCTCCTCCAAGATGGTGACCACGAACGTACAAAGCCATCAGAAATCCCATCTGAACAACATGAGCGGCAGTAGATCGTGGTCCAGTGTCTGTCAGGGCATCCAGATGTCAATCTACTCATTAAACCCATCTGCGTTGAGTGAAGTCATTTTCTACCTCTCTCCAGCCGTTTAGGAAGGGATATTTCCTTTCGGCACATGGAGGGTTAATCCGGTGTCAGACGGCCCCAGTCACGGAGAATTTGGGGTTTCCCTGGTTTCACAATGAATTGTTTTGTTCCTGTGAGCTCTGGCGGATCCCAACACGACGAACTCCTGAGCGACTTATCCCACGGCTCCATTACTACTATATCCCCGGGGCCGCTCGCCGCCTCCCCGTCACGCTCGCACATGTTGTCCTAACACGGCTCCTGTTAACGTCTCGCGTTAGAGACCATGAGGCCGAGCAGTGAAATTTCACCCCAAATAACCCAGGAGCAGCGTGGATTCCCGCATTCAGGGGCCGCGACGCAGCAGTGACATCATTCAACCCCAAAAAACGAAATCTCAACAAAACCCAGAAACACAGAACCCGGAAACACAAAACCCGGAAACACAAAACCCGGAAACACAAAACCCAGAAACACAAATCCCAGGAACACAAAACCCAGAAACACAAAACCCAGAAACATAGAACCTGGAAACACAAAACCCGGAAACATAAAACCCGGAAACATAAAACCCGGAAACATAAAACCTGGAAACACAAAACCCAGAAACATAAAACCCGGAAACACAAAACCCGGAAACACAAAACCCAGAAACACAAAACCCAGAAACATAAAACCCGGAAACACAAAACCCGGAAACACAAAACCCGGAAACACAAAACCCAGAAACATAAAACCCGGAAACACAAAACCCGGAAACATAAAACCCGGAAACACAAAACCCGGAAACACAAAACCCGGAAACACAAAACCCAGAAACATAGAACCTGGAAACACAAAACCCGGAAACACAAAACCCGGAAACATAAAACCCAGAAACATAGAACCTGGAAACACAAAACCCGGAAACACAAAACCCGGAAACACAAAACCCGGAAACACAAAACCCGGAAACACAAAACCCGGAAACACAAAACCCAGAAACATAGAACCTGGAAACACAAAACCCGGAAACACAAAACCCGGAAACACAAAACCCGGAAACATAAAACCCGGAAACACAAAACCCAGAAACATAGAACCTGGAAACACAAAACCCGGAAACACAAAACCCGGAAACACAAAACCCAGAAACATAGAACCTGGAAACACAAAACCGGAAAACAAAAAACCGGAAACACAAAACCCAGAAACATAGAACCTGGAAACACAAAACCCGGAAACACAAAACCCGGAAACACAAAACCCAGAAACATAGAACCTGGAAACACAAAACCCGGAAACACAAAACCCGGAAACACAAAACCCGGAAACATAAAACCCAGAAACACAAAACCCAGAAACATAAAACCCGGAAACACAAAACCCGGAAACACAAAACCCGGAAACACAAAACCCAGAAACATAGAACCTGGAAACACAAAACCCGGAAACACAAAACCCGGAAACACAAAACCCGGAAACATAAAACCCAGAAACACAAAACCCGGAAACACAAAACCCAGAAACATAGAACCTGGAAACACAAAACCCGGAAACACAAAACCCGGAAACACAAAACCCGGAAACACAAAACCCAGAAACACAAAACCCAGAAACATAAAACCCGGAAACACAAAACCCAGGAACACAAAACCCAGAAACATAAAACCCGGAAACACAAAACCCAGGAACACAAAACCCAGAAACATAAAACCCAGGAACACAAAACCCAGAAACATAAAACCCGGAAACATAAAACCCAGAAAAACGAAACCCGGAAACGTAAAACCCGGAAACATAGAAACCCGGAAACATAAAACCCGGAAACATAAAACCCGGAAACATAGAAACCCAGGAACACAAAACCCAGAAACATAAAACCCGGAAACATAAAACCCAGGAACACAAAACCCAGAAACATAAAACCCGGAAACATAAAACCCAGAAAAACGAAACCCAGAAACATAAAACCCAGAAACGTGAAACCCGGAAACATAGAAACCCGGAAACATAAAACCCGGAAACATAAAACCCGAAACATAAAACCGGAACATAAAGGAAACATAAAACCCGGAAACATAAAACCAAGGAACACAACCCAGAAACATAAAACCCGGAAACATAAAACCCAGAAAAACGAAACCCAGAAACATAAAACCCAGAAACGTGAAACCCGGAAACATAGAAACCCGGAAACATAGAAACCCGGAAACATAAAACCCGGAAACATAAAACCCGGAAACATAAAACCCGGAAACATAAAATCCGGAAACAAAACCCCGGAACATAACCCGGAACATAAAACCCAGAACATAACCCGGAAACACAAACCCAGAACATAAACCCAGAAACATAAAACCCGGAAACACAACAGAAACATAAAACCGGAAACATAAAACCGGAAACATAAAACCCAGAAACACAAAACCCGGAAACACAAAACGGAAACACAAAACCGGAAACACAAAACCGGAAACATAAAACCCGGAAACACAAAA
The DNA here is from genome assembly GCA_009667805.1 of Leptobrachium leishanense. Classification (NCBI taxonomy): domain Eukaryota; kingdom Metazoa; phylum Chordata; class Amphibia; order Anura; family Megophryidae; genus Leptobrachium; species Leptobrachium leishanense. The sequence continues at coordinate 79,441 of RXON01002420.1, forward strand.
CCCGAAACACAAAACCCGGAAACCAACCCGAAACACAAAACCGGAAAATAAAACCCGGAAACATAAAACCCAGAAACATAAACCCGGAAACACAAAACCCAGAAACATAAAACCGGAAACATAAAACCCGGAACACAAAACCAGAAACATAAAACCGAAACACAAAAACATAAAACCCGAAACATAAAACCGGAAACAAAACCCGGAAACACAAACCGAAACATAAAACCCGGAAACAAACCGGAAACATAAAACCGGAAACACAAACCCGGAAACACAAAACCCGGAAACATAAACCCGGAAACATAAAAACCGGACACAAAACCGGAAACACAACCCGGAAACACAAACCCAGAAAACAAAACCCAGAAACATAAAACCCGGAAACATAAACCCGGAAACATAAAACCCGGAAACACAAAACCCAGAAACATAAAACCCGGAACACAAAACCGGAAACAACAGAAATAAAACCCGGAAACATAAACCCGGAAACACAAAACCCGGAAACACAAAACCCGGAAACACAAAACCAGAAACATAAAACCGGAAACATAAAACCCGGAAACACAAAACCCGGAAACAAAACCGGAAACATAAAACCGGAAACATAAAACCCGGAAACACAAACCCGGAAACAAAAACGGAAACACAAAACAGAAACACAAAAAGAAACATAAAACCGGAAACATAAAACCCGGAAACATAAACGGAAACACAAAACCCAGAAACATAAACCCGGAAACAAAAACCGGAACAAACCCAGAAACATAAAACCCGGAAACATAAAACCCGGAAACACAAAACCCGGAAACACAAAACCCGGAAACACAAAACCCGGAAACACAAAACCCAGAAACATAAAACCCGGAAACACAAAACCCAGAAACATAAAACCCGGAAACACAAAACCCAGAAACATAAAACCCGGAAACACAAAACCCAGAAACATAAAACCCAGAAACATAAAACCCAGAAACACAAAACCCGGAAACACAAAACCCAGAAACACAAAACCCGGAAACACAAAACCCAGAAACATAAAACCCAGAAACACAAAACCCGGAAACACAAAACCCAGAAACATAAAACCCGGAAACACAAAACCCAGAAACACACGAGAGAATTGACCCTGTTGGGGCACTGAGATCTGTTACAGATATCTTTTAAATGTTTATTTCTCTACCTGAAATTCCATCTACTACCCGGCGGCTCAGGACGCTCCGTTATCCTGGCCCCGGTGGACATCCCGTTCATCCTGGATGACCTCTTCCTGAGTTCGGTGTTGGCTGAGACGGGATTTTCATTATGATGGAACGATTTTTGCCCAATTTATGGTGACTTGGCCTTAGAATTTTTTGTCCAGACACAGAATGGTGATTTGTGTTGGAGATGCCCCTGGGTAAGTGCGTCGGGGGCCCGGACAAGCCGTCACTTCTCACGCGGAGTAAACATCTTCCAGTTTGAGGAAAAAGAGATTTTCAAGTTGGTTGACATTCTGGTACCAAGCGAGGAGAAACGACACGGAAAATATCATGTTTCTACCAAAAAAAATGCCGCAGATGTTTGGGAGAGAAGAAAGGAGGTCTCACCTCTCCACGATGGACCAGCCATGGTCAAACTGCCATTAATTCTGGGTTTAGGGGAATTCGGCCGTAGTTCTTTGTATGTTTCACCGATCTTCCCACTGGTGTATTTTGGCCTAGGCCGACTAGGCCCAGGCCTAGGGCGGCACTTTCCAGGGGGCGGCGGCCCGCACTGGGTGGCCCCACCCCTAAAAAAAAAAAAAAAAAAAAATTTTTTTTTTTTTTTTACCTTTGCAAAGTATTTTACCAGGAAGGATACATTGAGATTTCACTAATTTACACTTTCAATTTCACTTTCCAGGGGGCAGCAAAAAACCTCACCACTAAATGGGTTACTCACAGAGCACCGAAATGACGCCAACTTTTTGGTGTTCTGTAGTTCCCTGCACTTAGGAGAATAAAATTTCCCCACCCTGAAGTGAATTCACCATTCCCCGCAGGGTCCCCAAAGTGCATGGAGTCGGCCGCTGAATGCTGCCACCGCAAACCCGTGGCCTGCTGTTTTCAAAAGAACTACTGAACGAAAATGTCTGGAATTTACATATAAGATCCTATGATTGATAATAAAAAGTTCTGTTACAGAAAAAAGAAAAACTGCTATTAAAAAAAAGGGGGGGAATTTTGCCCAAAAAAAATCTGAAAAATGACTAAAAGGTACTAAAAAAAATCAATAAGTAAAGACTTTTTACTGCAGATTAAAATAATAAATGATTTATTAGATATTGCATAAAAACTGGAATATTTTTAACATTGAAACCTATAGGGTTCGCCTGAATAAACCTGCTGATTGAAACCACCGAACATCAGGGCATTTCACTGCCATTTCTCTGAGTCTCAGTACCACATGACTGGCTGAACCACGTGAAACGCACGCGCGCAGCTGCCCGCCCTTTCGTTAACACAGACTCTATTCTGGACTGAACACCCACCGGGAAGGGAATCAAAGCTACAGTGCACCCTCTGGCAGTGTCACCCCACTGCTGACAAGATGCTCCACAGCATAATTACTGTGTGCTCATATACACTCGGTTTGCTGGGAGTTTTACTGCAGTGGATTCTGATGCACTCATACACACCGCACATTGCATTGCTGTGAGTTTTATTGCTGTGGATTCTGATACGCTGACACACACCAAACATTGCATTGCTGGGAGTTTTATTGCTGTGGATTCTGTGATACACACTGCATATTACTGTGAGTTTTATTGCCCTGGAGCTCTGGGATACGCTCATACACACTGCACATTACTGTGAGTTTTATTGCTGTGCAGTTCTGTGATATGCTCATACACACTGCACATTTCTGTGGGTTTTATTGCTGTGCAGCTCTGTGATACGCTCATATGCAGTGCACGTTTCTGTGGATTTTATTGTTCAACCAATTAGAGCGGCTGTGATCCCGTTTACTTGACATGCGTGGTTGTTCTTTGTAAAAATGCTTGAATTTAAACATTTTATAATTTTATTTATCTCAATAGATACATTTGAAATGGAATCCAAAATATACAAGTAGGCACTTGGTATCCACTTTTAATATAAAGAGAGGAAAAGGCGGAGCTCTAAGAGGAAAAGGTGGAGCTTAAAGAGGAAGGGTAGGGATTAACCAGGAAGAGGTGTGCCCTTGACAGGAAGGGGTGCGTCAAATTTAAATTAGGGGGTGCACGAGTTTAGTCAGGCCTAGGGCAGCACAAAACCTAAATACACTACTGGATCTTCCACAGTTTCTGCCGAAGTCGTCCAGCACTGTGTTCCGGGCCGTTCTAGCCGGGGATTCCAGCGGAGTTACCCTGGTGTTTCAGTGGAAGGTGTGTGTGTGTGTTATTATTCGCACTTCATGTTATTGTGTGTATGTTGTGTTATAGTGTGCATGTTATTATTGCGCGCACATTGTATTATTGTGTGCCTGTTGTTATTGTGCGCACGCTGTATTATTGTGTAATTGTGTGTTTGTTGTGTTATTGTCCACACGTTGTGTTTTGTGCATGTTCGGTTATTGCACGCATGTTGTGTCGGTGTCCGCACATTGTGTTATTACGTGCATGCTGTTATTGTTCATGTTGTCTTATTGTGCGTACGTTGTGTTATTGTGTGCATGATGGGTTATTGTGCGTTATAATTATAATACTGGTAATAATGAGTGGAATTCAGAGTGACGTGCACAATAACACAACATGCACACAATAACACAACGTACACAACATGCACACAATAACACAACATGCACACAATAACACAACAAGCACACAATAACACAACGTACACAACATGCACACAATAACACAACATGCACACAATAACACAACGTATATGCAATAACACAATATGCACATGTAGCGCTCACTCCCGGAGGAGCCGCTGAAAATTGAACCACGGGTCAGTCTCCCCGCACTAGGGAATAAATATACTCCAACACCATTGTGAGTTTTTATAATTTAAATAGTTTACTAAAATAATAAGCAGACGTTGAGACACGGTATTCACAGATATTATTACAGTACTTTCGTATTGCGGTAAAAACGCGTAGCGGGAAAGAAACGAAACACGAGGCTTCGTATTTCGGAAAAATAATATCTTCACAACCGAACAGAAAAGAAATGCAATTGCACGAATATTCGAAAAAGGGACACGTAGCGAAACCCAAAAATACAATCTCTTCGTATTACGATAAACGCGCAGCGGAAAAGAGAAAAATATATTCGGAACGTATCTTTAACCCCTATTCCGATTCGTAACAAATGAGTCCCGCACAGGTTAAGTCCCGGAATGTAAAGGGTGTGTACGTGTGTGTATATGGTACCCGGGTACTATTCAACTGGCCAGTGAATTACTTATAACGATGTCTTCGACTAGTCAAGTTGGGGCCCTGTGGGTTTTGGAAACAAACAGCAGCGTGCTTTCTTGATTTTATAAACCGGTCTTGGAGGCCTCTCACCCATCCGCTCGATCACCAAGGCTCCGCTGACCCAGGACGTCTCTCCGCTTAATGCCTGGCTGTGATACTGGCTACTGGATCCGTTGTCTGGCTTTCCTTGCTCCCACCCGGACTTGTCCAGCTACCGCCTGCTCTCCCATCCAATGGACTTGCGGTACTCCTCACTCGGGTCCTCTGCTTGCCTTGATCGCAGCGTGGGTATAGACAGGTCTCTGCAGGGTCACTGTCCCGATCCCCCAGCACCAGCGAGGTAGCCCCTGCGCTCTGGCCTGGTCACGATCCTCCACAGCTCGGCCTGCTTCCTTCTCCTTTCAGCTCCCAGCTCACTCTGAGCATGCTTTCCACGAGGCTGGTGATGCCTTTCCTTTCCTACACACCCACTTCCTGTCCTTACGCAAAGCATCATGGAAAAGGTAGTTTAGTGCCTTGTGTTTGTCCAGCATAACTTTCCATGGTCTCTGTCTCCCTCTGGTGGCCATTGCAAGTAAATGCAGCAGAACAGTCTTTTTAAACACATCGCTACACTCTCCCCCCCCTAAACTCTTGGGTCCTCCCAAGGGCGTGTAACGGGTACATGTGTCGGTCATACATAACATAACAACAGTTGCATTACATTTCTACTTAACATTTCTAACTTTAGCCTACATATTCAGGGTTGACAACAGGCAGCAATTTTCCTCAATCTCCCCCAAACCCTTAGACACCTTGGCAATTACAGCTGACACTTCTGGAAACCTCCGCCCAGTTGTTACAGCCTCCTAAGTGCTATGTCCTGGTGAATCAAATGTGAGTCTCTGAGGGGGTCGTACTGAACGTTTAGGTTCAAATTTTTCAAGAACCTCTTCAGTCAGGAGAGCTGACTCTACAGGCTCAATTCTCTCATCAACCATCGGAGCCAACACTTCCTTGGAATATGAGCCCTCCAGTGAAGGCATAGAACTGTAATCTATGGATATTTCCTCTAAAACTTCAGGAACTTCCCAGGTCTCAGGTACTGCAGGTGCTCAAGTCATAACTTCAGAGATATCAGACCCTAAATCACTCTCACCCCAGTCAGAAACCGGCTTGACGCTCTGGGACTCAGGTGCCCACACCCAGCTCAGACACCAGCCTTCTTCTTCACTGTCTTCTTCACTCTCTCTAACGTAACGTAACTGATGAGACCAAATAGTAGGAGTCGGACGGGATATAGGCAGACCAGGCACAGATAATTTGTCTCCAATCGGTACTTGTACAGTCTTTCCTGAACGTAGGGCCTTCTCTGTCCCTTCCGTTCTCCTCAGCCTTCTTATTTCTGTAGTGGTTCTCTGTTCCTTGACCCTCCGTGGACAGGCCGGTCGCGACATCGAGTGTGCCTTCTTAGGAGCAGGATTCTCTTCCGTGACCAGTGGGGTTAAGAGGTGTCTCAACACATCAGCGTTCATCCCCACTATCATAGAACTTCGATTAGCTCCCGAGGGACGAGGACACACAATTGCCAACGTGTCACATACTCTCGGTTGTCCAGCGATTTCCGAACTGAATTCTAGCTTCACCTGTATATATCCATCATAGGGAAACTTCTCCATTCCCATACCCCAGATTTCGAGATCCTTCAATTTCTTCAGGGGTATATGCTTCAGATATTTCTGATAGAAGTCTCGGTAAATCAGCATTACTTGAGCACCCGAATCTAGAAGAGCCTTAGTATAGACTCCTTCCACTTGAACCGGGATGATGGGCGAAGGACCTATCAACTTGTCAGGGAACTTTTTCGTAGCAGCAGGAGAGGTAGACCCAGTCTGTTGTACTCTAACCCTTGTCCTCATACGTGGCGACTGCGGGCATACATTTTCCTCCCGTGACATAGGATCAGACCTCCAGGGAGAGGATCTTCTAGGTCTAGCAGGCACATATAGAGACCCTCCCTGTCTCCTTTCTGGGCACTGAGCCTTGAAATGACCGAATTCTCTACAGGCAAAACATCTTCCCCACGAGGATGAGGGCACACTTTCTTCCTGTGGCTCATTTGAAAATCCTCTGTCGGAGACCACAGCAACCGCTGCTGTTCGTATATCTGAGAGAGACTTCAGTATTTCAGCCTGCATTTCTACTACTTTCAAGATTGTCCGGCATAGGTCCGTGTGTGTCTGTTCCATCTTAACTTGGGCTTCTTGTACTCTCGCGAGAGTCTTTTGTATCTCACCATACACCTGGTTTGACGACTTTTGAGTTATCTCCGGCTCATATGTCTCTTCCGGATCTTCCTCATCTGATGAACACTCGTTATACTCTATGGGTTGCGCATAGACCTTTTCTCCCCTTTTTCCAAGCTTCTCTTCCAGAAGGGCTTCTTCCTCCCGAACAACTCGAATCAGTTCTAGGTAATTTAACTCTTTATTACCTTCTCGAGTCCTCAGCTGCAACATCACAGGATCTAAAGGTAAGGCACCCTTCAATATCTGACGCATTCTAACCTGATCTACTGTAGTGGGGTCTGTTCCTTTCTTCAACAGTACTTGGTACAGTATCTTATCCAGGCGCCTCATGTATTCTGTCATCTTCTCACCCCTTTTCTGGTAAGTATGCTCATATTGGTACATTAGCTCAGCAGCCTTTTCCGTTCGCCCGAAGACTTCCTGTAATATGTTCAGGTAATCTAGAGCAGTACAGTCTCTCTTACTCAGCTTCAGATTCCTGACAGCCTCTGACGCAGGTCCCTTTAAGCTCTCAGTAATTCTTTGCTTTTTCTGCGCTTCAGAGACGTCCCACTCATCCAGAGCCTGCATCGCTTGTTCCACCCATTCTTCAAAGGTTTCTTCTCCCGCCGGAGTTGGCAAGTTTCCTGAAAATTTTTCCAACTTCCGATATCCGAAGCTGATGTAAGAAGGGTGAGCCCTCTGACACTTAACCACGAGGTCTGCAATAGCAGCAATGAACTCCGGCCCGATCATGGCCAGCGGGCTGGATGCAGGAATGTTCGCTGAATCACCACGTGGCTTACTTGGCTGGATCAGACGAACTTCCACGTCGTCGGTTAGCTGTATACTCACGTCCTGAAAACACACAGGAACACCCTTTCTCCACTCGAAAAGAACATACGTGTGAGAAGTCTCTGGGTTCACTTTAATGTCCGCTAGAAACCCCCGCTGGTCAGGTGCCAACGCTGCCACGGCCAGGCGGATCTGCTCTTCTGCCCAGGTGCCTACAGGAATATCCATTACTACACTCAACTCTAACTGGCCACCCTGTGCTTTACACCACTCTGCTGCTTCATCTGGATCCATATTTAACCCTTTAAATGCGGTTTTTCCAGAGACTGAGATCCCGGAAACGAGCCCCCACGTGTAGCGCTCACTCCGGAGGAGCCGCTGAAAATTGAACCACGGGTCAGTCTCCCCGCACTAGGAATAAATATACTCCAACACCATTGTGAGTTTTTATAATTTAAATAGTTTACTAAAATAATAAGCAGATGTTGAGACACGGTATTCACAGGTATATTACAGTACTTTCGTATCGCGGTAAAAACGCGTAGCGGGAAAGAAACGAAACACGAGGCTTCGTATTTCGGAAAAATAATATCTTCACAACCGAACAGAAAAGAAATGCAATTGCACGAATATTCGAAAAAGGGACACGTAGCGAAACCCAAAAATACAATCTCTTCGTATTACGATAAACGCGCAGCGGAAAAGAGAAAAATATATTCGGAACGTATCTTTAACCCCTGTTCCGATTCGGAACAAATGAGTCCCGCACAGGTTAAGTCCCGGAATGTAAAGGGTGTGTACGTGTGTGTATATGGTACCCGGGTACTATTCAACTGGCCAGTGAATTACTTATAACGATGTCTTCGACTAGTCAAGTTGGGGCCCTGTGGGTTTTGGAAACAAACAGCAGCGTGCTTTCTTGATTTTATAAACCGGCCTTGGAGGCCTCTCACCCATCCGCTCGATCACCAAGGCTCCGCTGACCCAGGACGTCTCTCCGCTTAATGCCTGGCTGTGATACTGGCTACTGGATCCGTTGTCTGGCTTTCCTTGCTCCCACCCGGACTTGTCCAGCTACCGCCTGCTCTCCCATCCAATGGACTTGCGGTACTCCTCACTCGGGTCCTCTGCTTGCCTTGATCGCAGCGTGGGTATAGACAGGTCTCTGCAGGGTCACTGTCCCGATCCCCCAGCACCAGCGAGGTAGCCCCTGCGCTCTGGCCTGGTCACGATCCTCCACAGCTCGGCCTGCTTCCTTCTCCTTTCAGCTCCCAGCTCACTCTGAGCATGCTTTCCAGGAGGCTGGTGATGCCTTTCCTTTCCTACACACCCACTTCCTGTCCTTACGCAAAGCATCATGGAAAAGGTAGTTTAGTGCCTTGTGTTTGTCCAGCATAACTTTCCATGGTCTCTGTCTCCCTCTGGTGGCCATTGCAAGTAAATGCAGCAGAACAGTCTTTTTAAACACATCGCTACACACACAATAACACAATGTACACACAATAACACAATAAAGGCACAATAAACATGTACATAATAACACAATTTGTTTTGTGTTATTGTGTGTACATTGTGTTATTGTTTTTAATGTTTTATTGTGTGTACGTTGTGTTATTGTGCGCGTCGCTCTGAATCTCACTCATTATTATCAGTGTTATAATCGCCATACCTTTAGAATTCTCGGGATCTGATTGGCTGTTGCTGATGGTGAGATGCACCTTGTGTCCTTGCTTATAATTCGGTAATCGCCGGCAGAGTGTGACTCCTCCCATTAACAGTAACTGCCAGATTGGCCGCACGGGGCTGTGACATCATCGCGGAAACGTCTCATTTTGAAGATAGAGTTTTATAAAGCTGATTCGCTCGCTGTGACCGCCGCCGCCCATTTATACCTGCGTATGAAAAGTGGGGGCAGCTGATTGGGTCAGGAAGCGTCACGTGATTTGGATAATAAAGTGAAATAATCCCTTTAATATCTGCGTGGCGCGGAAACGAGTCTGAGGAGACGCCCTGGATCATTTGTGGTGATGCCCGCGCTGTGTCGCTTTATTCCCGCGTCACTGTAATAATGATATTTGTGGTGATACCCGCGCCGTGTCGCTTTATTCCCGCGTCGCTGTAATAACGTTATTTGTGGTGATGCCCGCGCCGTGTCGCTTTATTCCCGCGTCGCTGTAATAACGTTATTTGTGGTGATGCCCGCGCGTGTCGCTTTATTCCCGCGTCGCTGTAATAACGTTATTTGTGGTGATGCCCGCGCCGTGTCGCTTTATTCCCGCGTCGCTGTAATAACGTTATTTGTGGTGATGCCCGCGCCGTGTCGCTTTATTCCCGCGTCGCTGTAATAACATTATTTGTGGTGATGCCCGCGCCGTGTCGCTTTATTCTCGCGTCGCTGTAATAACGTTATTTGTGGTGATGCCCGCGCCGTGTCGCTTTATTCCCGCGTCGCTGTAATAACGTTATTTGTGGTGATGCCCGCGCCGTGTTGCTTTATTCTCGCGTCGCTGTAATAACGTTATTTGTGGTGATGCCCGCGCCGTGTCGCTTTATTCTCGCGTCGCTGTAATAACGTTATTTGTGGTGATGCCCGCGCTGTGTCGCTTTATTCCCGCGTCGCTGTAATATGTTATTTGTGGTGATGCCCGCGCCGTGTGCTTTTTCCCGCGTCGCTGTAATAACGTTATTTGTGGTGATGCCCGCGCTGTGTCGCTTTATTCCCGCGTCGCTGTAATAACGTTATTTGTGGTGATGCCCGCGCCGTGTTGCTTTATTCTCGCGTCGCTGTAATAACGTTATTTGTGGTGATGCCCGCGCCGTGTCGCTTTATTCTCGCGTCGCTGTAATAACGTTATTTGTGGTGATGCCCGCGCCGTGTCGCTTTATTCCCGCGTCGCTGTAATAATGTTATTTGTGGTGATGCCCGCGCCGTGTCGCTTTATTCCCGCGTCGCTGTAATAACGTTATTTGTGGTGATGCCCGCGCCGTGTTGCTTTATTCTCGCGTCGCTGTAATAACGTTATTTGTGGTGATGCCCGCGCCGTGTCGCTTTATTCCCGCGTCGCTGTAATAACGTTATTTGTGGTGATGCCCGCGCCGTGTCGCTTTATTCTCGCGTCGCTGTAATAACGTTATTTGTGGTGATGCCCGCGCCGTGTCGCTTTATTCCCGCGTCGATGTAATAACGTTATTTGTGGTGATGCCCGCGCCGTGTCGCTTTATTCCCGCGTCGCTGTAATAACGTTATTTGTGGTGATGCCCGCGCCGTGTCGCTTTATTCCCGCGTCGATGTAATAACGTTATTTGTGGTGATGCCCGCGCCGTGTCGCTTTATTCCCGCGTTACTGTAATAACGTTATTTGTGGTGATGCCCGCGCCGTGTCGCTTTATTCCCGCGTCGCTGTAATAATGTTATTTGTGGTGATGCCCGCGCCGTGTCGCTTTATTCCCGCGTTACTGTAATAACGTTATTTGTGGTGATGCCCGCGCTGTGTCGCTTTATTCCCGCGTCGCTGTAATAATGTTATTTGTGGTGATGCCCGCGCCGTGTCGCTTTATTCCCGCGTTACTGTAATAATGATATTTGTGGTGATGCCCACGCCGTGTCGCTTTATTCCCGCATCGCTGTAATAACATTATTTGTGGTGATGCCCGCGCCGTGTCGCTTTATTCTCGCGTCGCTGTAATAACATTATTTGTGGTGATGCCCGCGCCGTGTCGCTTTATTCTCGCGCCGCTGTAATAATGTTATTTGTGGTGATGCCCGCGCCGTGTCGCTTTATTCCCGCGCCGCTGTAATAATGTTATTTGTGGTGATGCCCGCGCTGTGTCGCTTTATTCCCGCGTCACTGTAATAACATTATTTGTGGTGATGCCCGCGCTGTGTCGATTTATTCTCGCGTCGCTGTAATAACATTATTTGTGGTGATGCCCGCGCTGTGTCGCTTTATTCCCGCGTCACTGTAATAACGTTATTTGTGGTGATGCCCGCGCCGTGTCGCTTTATTCCCGCGTCACTGTAATAACGTTATTTGTGGTGATGCCCGCGCCGTGTCGCTTTATTCCCGCGTCACTGTAATAACATTATTTGTGGTGATGCCCGCGCTGTGTCGCTTTATTCTCGCGTCGCTGTAATAACGTTATTTGTGGTGATGCCCGCGCCGTGTCGCTTTATTCCCGCGTCACTGTAATAATGATATTTGTGGTGATGCCCGCGCCGTGTCGCTTTATTCCCGCGTCACTGTAATAATGATATTTGTGGTGATGCCCGCGCCGTGTCGCTTTATTCCCGCGTCACTGTAATAACATTATTTGTGGTGATGCCCGCGCTGTGTCGATTTATTCTCGCGTCGCTGTAATAACATTATTTGTGGTGATGCCCGCGCTGTGTCGATTTATTCCCGCGTCACTGTAATAACGTTATTTGTGGTGATGCCCGCGCCGTGTCGCTTTATTCCCGCGTCACTGTAATAACGTTATTTGTGGTGATGCCCGCGCCGTGTCGCTTTATTCCCGCGTCACTGTAATAATGATATTTGTGGTGATGCCCGCGCTGTGTCGCTTTATTCTCGCGTCGCTGTAATAACGTTATTTGTGGTGATGCCCGCGCCGTGTCGCTTTATTCCCGCGTCACTGTAATAATGATATTTGTGGTGATGCCCGCGCCGTGTCGCTTTATTCCCGCGTCACTGTAATAATGATATTTGTGGTGATGCCCGCACCGTGTCGCTTTATTCTCGCGTCGCTGTAATAACGTTATTTGTGGTGATGCCCGCGCCGTGTCGCTTTATTCTCGCGTCGCTGTAATAACATTATTTGTGGTGATGCCCGCGCTGTGTCGCTTTATTCCCGCGTCGCTGTAATAACGTTATTTGTGGTGATGCCCGCGCCGTGTCGCTTTATTCCCGCGTCGCTGTAATAACATTATTTGTGGTGATGCCCGCGCCGTGTCGCTTTATTCTCGCGTCGCTGTAATAACGTTATTTGTGGTGATGCCCGCGTTGTGTCGCTTTATTCTCGCGTCGCTGTAATAACGTTATTTGTGGTGATGCCCGCGCCGTGTCGCTTTATTCCCGCGTCACTGTAATAATGATATTTGTGGTGATGCCCGCGCCGTGTCGCTTTATTCCCGCGTCGCTGTAATAACATTATTTGTGGTGATGCCCGCGCCGTGTCGCTTTATTCTCTCGCGTCGCTGTAATAACGTTATTTGTGGTGATGCCCGCGCCGTGTCGCTTTATTCCCGCGCCGTTGTAATAACGTTATTTGTGGTGATGCCCGCGCCGTGTCGCTTTATTCTCGCGTCGCTGTAATAACGTTATTTGTGGTGATGCCCGCGCCGTGTCGCTTTATTCCCAAGCCGCTGTAATAACGTTATTTGTGGTGATGCCCGCGCCGTGTCGCTTTATTCCCGCGTTACTGTAATAATGATATTTGTGGTGATGCCCGCGCCGTGTCGCTTTATTCCCGCATCGCTGTAATAACATTATTTGTGGTGATGCCCGCGCCGTGTCGCTTTATTCTCGCGTCGCTGTAATAACGTTATTTGTGGTGATGCCCGTGCCGTGTCGCTTTATTCCCGCGCCGCTGTAATAATGTTATTTGTGGTGATGCCCGCGCTGTGTCGATTTATTCCCGCGTCACTGTAATAACGTTATTTGTGGTGATGCCCGCACCGTGTCGCTTTATTCTCGCGTCGCTGTAATAACGTTATTTGTGGTGATGCCCGCACCGTGTCGCTTTATTCTCGCGTCGCTGTAATAACGTTATTTGTGGTGATGCCCGCGCTGTGTCGATTTATTCCCGCGTCGCTGTAATAACGTTATTTGTGGTGATGCCCGCGCCGTGTTGCTTTATTCTCGCGTCGCTGTAATAACGTTATTTGTGGTGATGCCCGCGCCGTGTTGCTTTATTCCCGCGTCGCTGTAATAACGTTATTTGTGGTGATGCCCGCGCCGTGTTGCTTTATTCCCGCGTCACTGTAATAATGATATTTGTGGTGATGCCCGCGCCGTGTCGCTTTATTCCCGCGTCACTGTAATAACGTTATTTGTGGTGATGCCCGCGCCGTGTTGCTTTATTCTCGCGTCGCTGTAATAACGTTATTTGTGGTGATGCCCGCGCCGTGTTGCTTTATTCCCGCGTCACTGTAATAATGATATTTGTGGTGATGCCCGCACCGTGTCGCTTTATTCTCGCGTCGCTGTAATAACGTTATTTGTGGTGATGCCCGCGCCGTGTCGCTTTATTCCCGCGTCACTGTAATAATGATATTTGTGGTGATGCCCGCGCCGTGTCGCTTTATTCCCGCGTCGCTGTAATAACATTATTTGTGGTGATGCCCGCGCTGTGTCGCTTTATTCCCGCGCCTTTGTAATAACGTTATTTGTGGTGATGCCCGCGCCGTGTCGCTTTATTCTCGCGTCGCTGTAATAACGTTATTTGTGGTGATGCCCGCGCCGTGTCGCTTTATTCTCGCGTCGCTGTAATAACGTTATTTGTGGTGATGCCCGCGCCGTGTCGCTTTATTCCCGCGTCGCTGTAATAACATTATTTGTGGTGATGCCCGCGCCGTGTCGCTTTATTCTCGCGTCGCTGTAATAACGTTATTTGTGGTGATGCCCGCGCCGTGTCGCTTTATTCGCGTCGCTGTAATAACGTTATTTGTGGTGATGCCCGCGCCGTGTCGCTTTATTCCAAGCGCTGTAATAACGTTATTTGTGGTGATGCCCGCGCCGTGTCGCTTTATTCCCGCGTTACTGTAATAACGTTATTTGTGGTGATGCCCGCGCTGTGTCGCTTTATTCCCGCATCGCTGTAATAATGTTATTTGTGGTGATGCCCGCGCCGTGTCGCTTTATTCCCGCGTTACTGTAATAACGTTATTTGTGGTGATGCCCGCGCCGTGTCGCTTTATTCCCGCGTCGCTGTAATAATGTTATTTGTGGTGATGCCCGCGCCGTGTTGCTTTATTCTCGCGTTGCTGTAATAACGTTATTTGTGGTGATGCCCGCGCCGTGTTGCTTTATTCTCGCGTTGCTGTAATAACGTTATTTGTGGTGATGCCCGCGCCGTGTCGCTTTATTCCCGCGTCACTGTAATAATGATATTTGTGGTGATGCCCGCGCCGTGTCGCTTTATTCCCGCGTCACTGTAATAATGATATTTGTGGTGATGCCCGCACCGTGTCGCTTTATTCCCGCGTCGCTGTAATAACGTTATTTGTGGTGATGCCCGCGCCGTGTCGCTTTATTCCGCGTCACTGTAATAATGATATTTGTGGTGATGCCCGCACCGTGTCGCTTTATTCTCGCGTCGCTGTAATAACGTTATTTGTGGTGATGCCCGCGCCGTGTCGCTTTATTCCCGCGTCACTGTAATAATGATATTTGTGGTGATGCCCGCGCCGTGTCGCTTTATTCCCGCGTCGCTGTAATAACATTATTTGTGGTGATGCCCGCGCCGTGTCGCTTTATTCTTGCGTCGCTGTAATAACGTTATTTGTGGTGATGCCCGCGCCGTGTCGCTTTATTCCCGCGTCGCTGTAATAACATTATTTGTGGTGATGCCCGCGCCGTGTCGCTTTATTCTCGCGTCGCTGTAATAACGTTATTTGTGGTGATGCCCGCGCCGTGTCGCTTTATTCCCGCGCCGTTGTAATAACGTTATTTGTGGTGATGCCCGCGCCGTGTCGCTTTATTCTCGCGTCGCTGTAATAACGTTATTTGTGGTGATGCCCGCGCCGTGTCGCTTTATTCCCAAGCCGCTGTAATAACGTTATTTGTGGTGATGCCCGCGCCGTGTCGCTTTATTCCCAAGCCGCTGTAATAACGTTATTTGTGGTGATGACCGCGCCGTGTCGCTTTATTCCCGCGTTACTGTAATAACGTTATTTGTGGTGATGCCCGCGCTGTGTCGCTTTATTCCCGCATCGCTGTAATAATGTTATTTGTGGTGATGCCCGCGCCGTGTCGCTTTATTCCCGCGTTACTGTAATAACGTTATTTGTGGTGATGCCCGCGCTGTGTCGCTTTATTCCCCCCTCGCTGTAATAACGTTATTTGTGGTGATGCCCGCGCCGTGTCGCTTTATTCCCCCCTCGCTGTAATAACGTTATTTGTGGTGATGCCCGCGCCGTGTCGCTTTATTCCCGCATCGCTGTAATAACGTTATTTGTGGTGATGCCCGCGCCGTGTCGCTTTATTCCCCCCTCGCTGTAATAACGTTATTTGTGGTGATGCCCGCGCCGTGTCGCTTTATTCCCCCCTCGCTGTAATAACGTTATTTGTGGTGATGCCCGCGCCGTGTCGCTTTATTCCCGAGCCTCTGTAATAACGTTATTTGTGGTGATGCCCGCGTTGTGTCGCTTTATTCCCCCCTCGCTGTAATAACGTTATTTGTGGTGATGCCCGCGCCGTGTCGCTTTATTCCCAAGCCGCTGTAATAACGTTATTTGTGGTGATGCCCGCGCCGTGTCGCTTTATTCCCGCGTTACTGTAATAACGTTATTTGTGGTGATGCCCGCGCCGTGTCGCTTTATTCCCGCATCGCTGTAATAATGTTATTTGTGGTGATGCCCGCGCCGTGTCGCTTTATTCCCGCGTTACTGTAATAACGTTATTTGTGGTGATGCCCGCGCCGTGTCGCTTTATTCCCGCATCGCTGTAATAATGTTATTTGTGGTGATGCCCGCGTTGTGTCGCTTTATTCCCGCATCGCTGTAATAACGTTATTTGTGGTGATGCCCGCGCCGTGTCGCTTTATTCCTGCGTTACTGTAATAACGTTATTTGTGGTGATGCCCGCTCTGTGTCGCTTTATTCTCACGTCGCTGTAATAACGTTATTTGTGGTGATGCCCGCGCCGTGTCGCTTTATTCCCGCGTCGCTGTAATAATGTTATTTGTGGTGATGCCCGCGCCGTGTCGCTTTATTCCCGCATCGCTGTAATAACGTTATTTGTGGTGATGCCCGCGCCGTGTCGCTTTATTCCCGCGTCGCTGTAATAACGTTATTTGTGGTGATGCCCGCGCTGTGTCGCTTTATTCCCGCGTCGCTGTAATAACGTTATTTGTGGTGATGCCTGCGCCGTGTCGCTTTATTCTCGCGTCGCTGTAATAATGTTATTTGTGGTGATGCCCGCGCCGTGTCGCTTTATTCCCGCGTCGCTGTAATAACGTTATTTGTGGTGATGCCCGCGCCGTGTCGCTTTATTCCCGCGTCGCTGTAATAATGTTATTTGTGGTGATGCCCGCGCCGTGTCGCTTTATTCCCGCGTCGCTGTAATAACGTTATTTGTGGTGATGCCCGCGCCGTGTCGCTTTATTCCCGAGCCTCTGTAATAACGTTATTTGTGGTGATGCCCGCGCCGTGTCGCTTTATTCCCACATCGCTGTAATAACGTTATTTGTGGTGATGCCCGCGCTGTGTCGCTTTATTCTCGCGTCGCTGTAATAACGTTATTTGTGGTGATGCCCGCGCCGTGTCGCTTTATTCCCGCATCGCTGTAATAACGTTATTTGTGGTGATGCCCGCGCTGTGTCGCTTTATTCTCGCATCGCTGTAATAACGTTATTTGTGGTGATGCCCGCGCCGTGTCGCTTTATTCCCGAGCCTCTGTAATAACGTTATTTGTGGTGATGCCCACGCCGTGTCGCCTTATTCCCGAGCCGCTGTAATAACGTTATTTGTGGTGATGCCCGCGCCGTGTCGCCTTATTCCCGAGCCGCTGTAATAACGTTATTTGTGGTGATGCCCGCGCCGTGTCGCTTTATTCCCGCGTTACTGTAATAACGTTATTTGTGTTGATGCCCGCGCCGTGTCGCTTTATTCCCGCGTTACTGTAATAACGTTATTTGTGGTGATGCCCGCGCCGTGTCGCTTTATTCCCGCATCGCTGTAATAATGTTATTTGTGGTGATGCCCGCGCCGTGTCGCTTTATTCCCGCGTTACTGTAATAACGTTATTTGTGGTGATGCCCGCGCTGTGTCGCTTTATTCTCGCGTCGCTGTAATAACGTTATTTGTGGTGATGCCCGCGCCGTGTCGCTTTATTCCCGAGCCGCTGTAATAACGTTATTTGTGGTGATGCCCGCGCTGTGTCGCTTTATTCCCGCATCGCTGTAATAATGTTATTTGTGGTGATGCCCGCGCCGTGTTGCTTTATTCTCGCGTCGCTGTAATAACGTTATTTGTGGTGATGCCCGCGCCGTGTCGCTTTATTCCCGCGTCAATGTAATAACGTTATTTGTGGTGATGCCCGCGCTGTGTCGCTTTATTCCCGCGTCAATGTAATAACGTTATTTGTGGTGATGCCCGCGCCGTGTTGCTTTATTCCCGCATCGCTGTAATAATGTTATTTGTGGTGATGCCCGCGCCGTGTCGCTTTATTCCCGCGTCGCTGTAATAACGTTATTTGTGGTGATGCCCGCTTCGTGTCGCTTTATTCCCGCGTCAATGTAATAACGTTATTTGTGGTGATGCCCGCGCCGTGTTGCTTTATTCCCGCATCGCTGTAATAATGTTATTTGTGGTGATGCCCGCGCCGTGTCGCTTTATTCCCGCGTCAATGTAATAACGTTATTTGTGGTGATGCCTGCGCCGTGTCGCTTTATTCCCGCGCTGTGTCGCTTTATTCCCGCGTTACTGTAATAACGTTATTTGTGGTGATGCCCGCGCCGTGTCGCTTTATTCTCGCGTCGCTGTAATAACATTATTTGTGGTGATGCCCGCGCCGTGTCGCTTTATTCCCGCATCGCTGTAATAATGTTATTTGTGGTGATGCCCGCGCCGTGTCGCTTTATTCCTGCGTTACTGTAATAACGTTATTTGTGGTGATGCCCGCGCCGTGTTGCTTTCTTCCCGCGTCGATGTAATAACGTTATTTGTGGTGATGCCCGCGCCGTGTCGCTTTATTCCCGCATCGCTGTAATAATGTTATTTGTGGTGATGCCCGCGCTGTGTCGATTTATTCCCGCGTTACTGTAATAACGTTATTTGTGGTGATGCCCGCGCCGTGTCGCTTTATTCCCGCATCGCTGTAATAACGTTATTTGTGGTGATGCCCGCGCCGTGTCGCTTTATTCCCGCTTCGCTGTAATAATGTTATTTGTGGTGATGCCCGCGCCGTGTCGCTTTATTCCTGCATCGCTGTAATAACGTTATTTGTGGTGATGCCCGCGCCGTGTCGCTTTATTCCTGCGTTACTGTTATAACGTTATTTGTGGTGATGCCCGCTCTGTGTCGCTTTATTCTCACGTCGCTGTAATAACGTTATTTGTGGTGATGCCCGCTCTGTGTCGCTTTATTCTCACGTCGCTGTAATAACGTTATTTGTGGTGATGCCCGCGCCGTGTCGCTTTATTCCCGCATCGCTGTAATAACGTTATTTGTGGTGATGCCCGTGCCGTGTCGCTTTATTCCCGCAAGCGCTGTAATAACGTCATTTGTGGTGATGCCCGCGCTGTGTCGCTTTATTCCCAGCCGCTGTAATAACGTTATTTGTGGTGATGCCCGCGCTGTGTCGCTTTATTCCCAAGCCGCTGTAATAATGTTATTTGTGGTGATGCCCGCGCCGTGTCGCTTTATTCCTGCGTTACTGTAATAACGTTATTTGTGGTGATGCCCGCTCTGTGTCGCTTTATTCTCACGTCGCTGTAATAACGTTATTTGTGGTGATGCCCGCTCTGTGTCGCTTTATTCTCACGTCGCTGTAATAACGTTATTTGTGGTGATGCCCGCGCCGTGTCGCTTTATTCCCGCGTTACTGTAATAACGTTATTTGTGGTGATGCCCGCGCCGTGTCGCTTTATTCCCGCATCGCTGTAATAACGTTATTTGTGGTGATGCCCGTGCCGTGTCGCTTTATTCCCGCATCGCTGTAATAACGTTATTTGTGGTGATGCCCGCGCTGTGTCGCTTTATTCCCAAGCCGCTGTAATAACGTTATTTGTGGTGATGCCCGCGCCGTGTCGCTTTATTCCCGCGTTACTGTAATAATGTTATTTGTGGTGATGCCCGCGTTGTGTCGCTTTATTCCCGCGTTACTGTAATAATGTTATTTGTGGTGATGCCCGCGCCGTGTCGCTTTATTCCCGCATCGCTGTAATAACGTTATTTGTGGTGATGCCCGCGCCGTGTCGCTTTATTCCCGCATCGCTGTAATAACGTTATTTGTGGTGATGCCCGCGCCGTGTCGCTTTATTCCAAGCCCTGTAATAACGTTATTTGTGGTGATGCCCGCGCCGTGTCGCTTTATTCCCGCGTTACTGTAATAACGTTATTTGTGGTGATGCCCGCGCCGTGTCGCTTTATTCCCGCATCGCTGTAATAACGTTATTTGTGGTGATGCCCGCGCTGTGTCGCTTTATTCCCAAGCCGCTGTAATAACGTTATTTGTGGTGATGCCCGCGCCGTGTCGCTTTATTCCCGCGTTACTGTAATAATGTTATTTGTGGTGATGCCCGCGTTGTGTCGCTTTATTCCCGCGTTACTGTAATAATGTTATTTGTGGTGATGCCCGCGTTGTGTCGCTTTATTCCCGCATCGCTGTAATAATGTTATTTGTGGTGATGCCCGCGCCGTGTCGCTTTATTCCTGCGTTACTGTAATAACGTTATTTGTGGTGATGCCCGCGCCGTGTCGCTTTATTCCCGCATCGCTGTAATAACGTTATTTGTGGTGATGCCCGTGCCGTGTCGCTTTATTCCCGCGTCGCTGTAATAACGTTATTTGTGGTGATGCCCGCTCTGTGTCGCTTTATTCTCACGTCGCTGTAATAACGTTATTTGTGGTGATGCCCGCGTTGTGTCGCTTTATTCCCGCGTCGCTGTAATAACGTTATTTGTGGTGATGCCCGCGTTGTGTCGCTTTATTCCCGCGTCACTGTAATAACGTTATTTGTGGTGATGCCCGCGCCGTGTCGCTTTATTCCCGCGTCGCTGTAATAACGTTATTTGTGGTGATGCCCGCGTTGTGTCGCTTTATTCCCGCGTCGCTGTAATAACGTTATATGTGGTGATGCCCGCGTTGTGTCGCTTTATTCCCGCGTCGCTGTAATAACGTTATTTGTGGTGATGCCCGCGCCGTGTCGCTTTATTCCCGCGTCGCTGTAATAACGTTATATGTGGTGATGCCCGCGCTGTGTCGCTTTATTCCCGCGTCGCTGTAATAACGTTATTTGTGGTGATGCCCGCGCCGTGTCGCTTTATTCCCGCGTCGCTGTAATAACGTTATATGTGGTGATGCCCGCACCGTGTCGCTTTATTCCCGCGTCGCTGTAATAACGTTATTTGTGGTGATGCCCGCGCCGTGTCGCTTTATTCCCGCGTCGCTGTAATAACGTTATATGTGGTGATGCCCGCGCTGTGTCGCTTTATTCCCGCGTCGCTGTAATAACGTTATTTGTGGTGATGCCCGCGCCGTGTCGCTTTATTCCCGCGTCGCTGTAATAACGTTATATGTGGTGATGCCCGCACCGTGTCGCTTTATTCCCGCGTCACTGTAATAACGTTATTTGTGGTGATGCCCGCGCCGTGTCGCTTTATTCCCGCGTCGCTGTAATAACGTTATATGTGGTGATGCCCGCGCTGTGTCGCTTTATTCCCGCGTCGCTGTAATAACGTTATTTGTGGTGATGCCCGCGCCGTGTCGCTTTATTCCCGCGTCGCTGTAGTTATTTGTGGTGATGCCCGCGCCGTGTCGCTTTATTCCCGCGTCGCTGTAATAACGTTATATGTGGTGATGCCCGCACCGTGTCGCTTTATTCCCGCGCCGTTGTAATAACGTTATTTGTGGTGATGCCCGCGCCGTGTCGCTTTATTCCCGCGTCGCTGTAGTTATTTGTGGTTGCCGTGACGTGCGGTGGTGACGACGATGGCACACGCGACACAAACACGTTTTTCAGTTTAATTGGCGGCTGTTAGCGCTGAGTGACTGCGCGTCCCATAAATCCCGTCTCCCGCTGGTGGCGGTGACCCTGCAGGCAAGGGGTTAATGTCACTAATTAATAAGGTCACTTTAAGGAGACAAATGACTTCCCATTTCATGTCCCCCCCCCCCACATCCATCCCAGGAGGGCGACCCCTGAGCGACCCCTGAACCACAGGACCAGCATTTATCTTAATTCCTGCCATAAAACGCCTGCCCAGCGCCATTAATCCAGGAGGACATTCATCTCCCCCAGAGTGAGCTCCTTCCTGCTCTGAGAGCCTGGCTGAGGCTCTGGGGGTCCGGCCTGCTCAGCACTGAGTTATTGGAGTCCGTCCTGCTCAGTGCTGGGGTTTGGGGGTCCGTCCGGTTGACTTGTGCGCCTCTATACTCCTTTGACTCGTGTGCGTCTCTATATTCCTTTGACTCGTGTGCGTCTCTATATTCCTTTGACTCGTGCGTCTCTATACTCCTTTGACTCGTGCGCCTCTAAACTCTGTTGACTCGTGCGCCTCTATAGCCCGTTGACTCGTGCGCCTCTATACTCTGTTGACTCGTGCGCCTCTATACTCCTTTGACTCGTGCGCCTCTAAACTCTGTTGACTCGTGCGCCTCTATACCCCGTTGACTCGTGCGTCTCTATATTCCTTTGACTCGTGTGCGTCTCTATATTCCTTTGACTTGTGCGTCTCTATATTCTGTTGACTCGTGCGCCTCTAAACTCTGTTGACTCGTGCGCCTCTATACCCCGTTGACTCGTGCGCCTCTATACTCCTTTGACTAGTGCGCCTCTATACTCCGTTGACTCGTGAGCCTCTATACTCCTTTGACTCGTGCGCCTCTATACTCCTTTGACTCGTGCGCCTCTATACTCCGTTGACTCGTGAGCCTCTATACTCCTTTGACTCGTGCGCCTCTATACTCCTTTGACTCGTGCGCCTCTATCCTCTGTTGACTCGTGCGCCTCTATACTCCTTTGACTTGTGCACCTCTATACTCCTTTGACTCGTGCGCCTCTATACTCCGTTGACTCGTGCGCCTCTATCCTCTGTTGACTCGTGCGCCTCTATACTCCTTTGACTTGTGCGCCTCTATACTCCTTTGACTCGTGCGCCTCTATACTCCTTTGACTCGTGCGCCTCTATACTCCGTTGACTCGTGAGCCTCTATACTCCTTTGACTCGTGCGCCTCTATACTCCGTTGACTCGTGCGCCTCTATACTCCTTTGACTTGTGCGCCTCTATACTCCTTTGACTTGTGCGCCTCTATACTCCTTTGACTTGTGCGCCTCTATACTCCGTTGACTGGTGCGCCTCTATACTCCTTTGACTCGTGCGCCTCTATACTCCGTTGACTCGTGCGCCTCTATACTCCTTTGACTCGTGCGCCTCTATACTCCTTTGACTTGTGCGCCTCTATACTCCTTTGACTTGTGCGCCTCTATACTCCTTTGACTCGTGCGCCTCTATACTCCTTTGACTCGTGCGTCTCTATACTCCTTTGACTGGTGCGCCTCTATACTCCTTTGACTGGTGCGCCTCTATACTCCTTTGACTCGTGCGCCTCTATACTCCTTTGACTCGTGGCTCCTTTTTCCCGGCTTGGTTACGATACCTTCGCTCTCGTTGATATTTTCCATTCTCTTTGGCTGCCGGCCAGTTAAATGCTGGTGCTTCCCTTCCTTTTTGCTATTCCTGCCTGTATAGGTCTCCATCCTTCTTACCTTCCACCATTGCTAAACCCGGCCACTTAAAGGGCTGGTATAGGACCTGGGTAAAGGGCGGCTTGATCCTACGTGTCAGGTTTACCCAAAACACACCCCAGAAATTCCCCCAGCCAGTCCTACAAGTAGGGGTGGTTGCTGGATCTTTTGTGGATTAGGGAGGGGCGGATGCCAGATCACATGGGGATTAGGGAAGGGCGGATGCCAGATCACATGGAGATTAGGGAGGGGCGGATGCCATATCACATGGGGATTAGGGAGGGGTGGATGCCAGATCACATGGGGATTAGGGAGGGGTGGATGCCAGATCACATGGGGATTAGGGAGGGGTGGATGCAAGATCACATGGAGATTAGGGAGGGGCGGATGCCAGATCACATGGGGATTAGGGAGGGGCGGATGCCAGATCACATGGGGATTAGGGAGGGGTGGATGCCAGATCACATGGGGATTAGGGAGGGGTGGATGCCAGATCACATGGGGATTAGGGAGGGGTGGATGCCAGATCACATGGGGATTAGGGAGGGGCGGATGCCAGATCACATGGGGATTAGGGAGGGGCGGATGCCAGATCACATGGGGATTAGGGAGGGGCGGATGCCAGATCACATGGGGATTAGGGAGGGGCGGATGCCAGATCACATGGGGATTAGGGAGGGGTGGATGCCAGATCACATGGGGATTAGGGAGGGGTGGATGCCAGATCACATGGGGATTAGGGAGAGGTGGTCTCAGGATTAATACACTGTACCCGAGTCACTGATGTCCGAAAATACGACTTTCACAGTAACAATATTTATCTCACCCATATCTGTTCCATTGCGGATCGTACGGCACCGGAGTGATAGATATATATAAATATATGTGACAGATCTCTGTACCCCAATAGGGTCACATCTCCCAATGCTGCTTCCTTGCTGGACCCCCCATGTTCCACCCAGGCAGACCCCCATGCGTTCCTCCAGTCCTCCAGGACCGGAACACATAGGGAGCCCCCTAGCATCCCCAGAAATAAGACAAGGCTGTAGATCTGAGGTCTTTCAGGGTTAGAATGGAACTGGTTTAATCAGGGACACTCCCATACATTTATACATATATGTTAAAAGTAACATCAGGAAGCATTATTTTACTGAGAGGGTGGTGGATACATGGAACAGTCTTCCAGTTGAAGTGGTAGAGGCCAAAACAGTAATTGAATTTAAGCAAGCATGGGATAGGCATAAGGCTATCCTAAACAAAAGATAAATCCAGGTAAAGTATCCATGTAATTGGGCGACTAGATGGGCCGAAAGGTTCTTATCTGCCGACATTTACTATGTTTCTATGTTTCACATACGGTCACACATGGGCAGGGCAGCCATCAGAAATGATGGGGCCCCTTACTAAACCTCACGATGGGGCCCCCCCCGCCACTCCCTCAACCTCTAACAGCTTTTCTCCCCCTTCAAAAAAAAAAAAAGGACATAACATAGCACCACAGCAATAAAACTCCCAGTAATGTGCAGTGTGTATGAACGTATCACAGAATCCACAGCAATAAATCTAACAGTAATGGGCTGTATATGACGGCCTCTGGGCCTGGTCCCTGGGTTTGGTTTGGGCCTTGGGGTCTGTGCTCTGGGCCTTGGAGGCTGGGCTGGGCCTGGGGTCTGATCTGGGGTCTGGGTCTGGGCTCCGGTCCCTGGGACTGGGCCTTGGGGTCTGGTCCCTGGGGTCTGGGCCCTGAGTCTGGCCTGGTCCCTGGGGTCTGGGCCCGGAGTCTGGCCTGGGGTCTGGGCCCTGGGCCTTGGTCCCTGGGTCTGGACTCTGGTCCCTTGGTCTGGGCCTTGGGGTCTGGTCCCTGGGGCTGGGCCTTGGGGCCTGGGCCCTGGGTCTAGGCTGGGCCTGGTCCCTGGGTCTGGCCTGGGCCCTGGGTCTGGGCCTTGGGGTCTGGGCTCTGGGCCTGGGCTCTGGTCCCTGGGTTTTGGGGTCTGGGCCGGGCCCTGGGGTCTGGGCCTTGGCCCTGGGGTCTGGGCCCTGGGGTCTTGGCCCTGGGTCTGGGCCCTCGGGTCTGAGCTTTGGGTCTGGGCCCTGGGCTTTGGGGTCTGGGCCCTGGGTCTGGGCCTTGGGGTCTGGGCCATGGGACTGGGCCTTGGGGCCTGGTCCCTGGGGTCTGGGCCCTGGGTCTAGGCTGGGCCTGGTCCCTGGGTCTGGTCCTTGGGGTCTGGGCTCTGGGTCTGGGCTTTGGGGTCTGGGTCTTAGGATCTGGGCCCTGGGTCTGGTCCCTGGGTCTTGGGGTCTGGATCTGGCCTTGGGGTCTGGGCCTTGGCCCTTGGGGTCTGGGCCCTGGGTCTGGGCCTTGAGGTCTGGGTCTTGGGGTCTGGGCCCTGGGTCTGGGCCTTGAGGTCTGGGTCTTGGGGTCTGGGCCTTGGGGTCTGGGCCCAGGGTCTGGCCTTGGGGTCTGGGCCTTGGCCCTGGGTCTTGGGGTCTGGGCCCTGGGTCTATGCCATGGGTCTGGGGGTCTGGGCTTTGGGGTCTGAGCCCTGGGCCCTGGGTCTGGGCATTGGGGTCTGGGGTATGGGCCTTAGGGTCTGGGCCCGGGGTCTAGGCTGGGCCCTGGCTCACCACTCAGCTGTCTTCCTTCCTTCAGCTCTTCTTTTCTTCTGCTCTTCTTGTCTTCAGCCCGGGCCCTCCATCTCAGGTGCGCAGCTTCACTGAGTGGAGGGGCGGAGCCAAAGCGACGTGCTTGGGAGGCCCCCACACGCTGCTTGGCCCCACCCAGCCAGAAAGTGAAGCTACCAGGAGCCGGAGGAGACACAGTGTGTCTGTAGCAGAGACACAGCTCCAGTTTCGGACTAATCGAGTCCGATACCGGAGCTGTAAAAGGGCGACGCCGCTGCCGACGGGGGCCCGGGACTCCCCGGGCCCCTTACGGCAGCATGGGGCGTAATGCCCAGACCCCAAGGCCCAGACTCCAAGGCCCAGACCCAGGGCCAAGGCCCAGACCCCAGGGCCCAGACCCCAAGGCCCAGACCCCAAAGCCCAGGCCAGAACCAGGGCCCAGACCCCAAGGCCCAGACCCAGGGATCAGGCCCCAGACCCCAAGGCCCAGACCCAGGCCAGACCCACGGTCCAGACCCCAGGGACCAGGCCCAGCCTAGACCTAGGGACCAAGCCCCAAGGCCCAGACCCAGGGACCAGACCCCAGGGCCCAGACTCCAGGCCAGACACAGGGACCAGACCCCAGGCTAGACTTAGGGCGCAGACCCCAGGGCCCAGACCAGGCCCAGAGCACAGACCCCAAGGCCCAGTCCCAGTCCAGGCCCAGAGCACAGACCCCAGGGCCCAGACCCCAAGGCCCAAACCAGACCCAGGGACCAAGCCCAGGCCCAGACCCAGACCCAAAGGCCATCATATACAGCCCGTTACTGTGAGATTTATTGCTGTGGATTCTGTGATACGTTTGTAGCGCTCACCCCCGAAAGATAGTCTCACCGCACTAGGAAATAACTATACACCAGCACTGTTGTGGATTTTTCTATATTATATCCTTTACTGATCCCAATAAAGCAGCATATAATACGCATGTACGGTATTTAAGTAACAGGAATTCGTAATGCAGGAAAAACACGCAGCGGTAAAAGAAACCGGTTAATCCCCTCAGTTCTTGAGTGTAAGTCCCGTGAAAAATAGCTCAAAAATATATATGTGTGTTGTCTAGGGTACCCGGGTACTGTGTTCAACTGGCCAGTGAACGAAAAGAGTAATCTTCGACTAGTCACCGTTGGGGCCCTGTGAATTTAAACAATATTGCAGCGTGCGTTTCTGTTTTGGAACTGTGGCCTGGAGGCCTCTCATCCATCCGATGAACGAAACTGTCTAGCACTCGATGCCTCGACCAAAAGATCTTTTCCGCTTTGTACTGGCACTCCGTGCCACTGAATCTGCTCCCTGCTTGCCAAATCTCCGCAACTGGAACAAACGATCCGCTGCCTGCACTCCCAATCGATCGGCGCGTCCTCCTAACGCGGGGTCCTGCCGGAACCAGCTTGTCCTCCAGACCTCTCAGCGCTGCGCAGGTAGGTCCCAACACGATTACTGTCCCGATCTCCAGCACCAGTAAGACAGCGTCTGTACTCCGGCCTGGTTGATATCCCTGACAGCTCCAACGTGCGCCTCCACCTTTCACTGCTCCGCTCACTCTACGCGCGCCAAACACGAGGCTCCCCAGTCTATCCTCCTCCTGTACCACCCACTTCCTGTCCTCAAGCAAAGGGTGATGGGAGATGGATTCCGCTCTGTCCAGCATATTCCACAATGTCTGCCTCTGGTGGCAGCAATAGTTCAATGCACCAGAATACAGTTTTAAAGCAGCGCTACATGTTCATACACACTGCACATTACTGGGAGGTTTATTGCTGTGGTGCTATGTTATATCCTTTTTTTATTTTTTTGAAGGGGGAGAAAAGCTGTTAGAGGTTGAGGGAGTGCTGGGGGGGCCCCATCGTGAGGTTCAGTAAGGGGCCCCATCATTTCTGATGGCTGCCCTGCTAACGAGGCAGGACAATGGGAATCGGGATAACAAATTACAGTCATCAGATTTACAACCTATTTAAATAGAAACAGATAAGCACATTCTTGACAGGGTAAACTTGGATGTTAATCCTTTCAACAAATAACAGACTATTACATTTTTGCATAGACACAGATTACACAAACCTTCTGTACACAAGAGGACAATGACAATAAAAAAGAACCTCAGGCCAGCACCCCAAACCCATCTCCATGCCCACGCACCCCAAGTCCAAATGACGCACGTCAATATATATATATATAGTGGCAAGAAAAAGTATGTGAACCCTTTGGGATTACGCAGAGTTTTGCATGAATTGGTCATAAAATGTGCTCTGATCTTCATCTAAGTCACAACAATTTGAAAAACACAGTCTGCTTAAAATAATACAACACAAACATTATATGTTTTCATGTGTTTATTGAACAGAACATGTAAACATTCACAGTGCAGGGTGGAAAAAGTATGTGAACCTTAGGACTTAATAACTGGTTGACCCTCCTTTGGCAGCAATAACCTCAACCAAATGTTTCCTGTAGTTGCAGATTAGACCTGCACAACGATCTGGAGTAATTTTGGACCACTCCTCTTCACAAAACCAGCAATATTCTTGGGATGTCTGGTGTGAATCGCTCTCTTAAGGTCATGCCACAGCATTTCAATCGGGTTGAGGTCAGGACTCTGACTGGGCCTCTCCAGAAGGTGTATTTTGTTTTATTGAAGCCATTCTTTTGTTGAATTACTTGTATGCTTTGGGTCATTGTCCTGTTGCATCACCCATCCTCTGCGGAGCTTCAGTTGGCGGACAGATAGTCTTACGTTTTCCTGCAAAATGTCTTGATAAACTCTGGAATTCATTTTTCCATCAATGCCAACAATCCGTCCAGGTCCTGAGGCAGCAAAGCAGCTCCAAACCATGATGCTCCCTCCGCCATGTTTTACAGTGGGGATGAGGTTTTGATGTTGGTGTGCTGTGCCTTTTTTTCTCCACACATAGTGTTGTGTGTTTTTTCAAACAACTCAATTTTGGTTTCATCTGTCCACAGAATATTTTGCCAGTAGTGCTGTGGAACATCCAGGTGCTCTTTTGCAAACTTCAAACGTGCTGCAATATTCTTTTTGGACAGCAATGGCTTCCTCCGTGGTGTCCTCCCATGTACTCCATTCTTGTTTAATGTTTTCCTTATTGTAGGTGTGTCAACAAAAATGTTAGCATGTGACAGTGATTTCTGTAAGTCTTTAGCTGACACTCTAGGATTCTTCTTTACCTCATTAAGCATTCTGCGCTGTGCTCTTGCAGTCATCTTTACAGGACGACCACGCCTAGGGAGAGTAGCAACAGTGCTGAACTTTCTCCATTTGTAGACAGTCTGTCTTACCGTGGACACATGAACATCAAGGCTTTTGGAGATACTTTTGTAACCCTTTCCAGCTTCATGCAAGTCAACAATTCTTGATCGTAGGTCTTCTGAGAGCTCTTTTCTGCGAGGCATGGTTCACATCAGGCAGTGCTTCTTGAAACCAGTAAACCCAAAACTGGTGTGTGTTTTTAAAGGGCAGGACAGCTTTCAGCAACACATCCAATAATATCACACTGATTGGACTCAAGGTTGGCTCACTCCTGGCTCCAATTAGCTCTTGGAGAAGTCATTAGGCTAGGGGTTCACATACTTTTTCCACCCTGCACTGTGAATGTTTACCTGTTATATTCAATAAACACATGAAAACATATAATGTTTGTGTTGTATTATTTTAAGCAGACGGTGTTTTTCAAATTGTTGTTACTTTTTATGACCAATTCATGCAAAACTCCACGTAATCCCAAAGGGTTCACATACTTTTTCTTGCTACTGTACATGACACTCAGAGCAGTATTTATTTTCTTGTTCATTTTTAGGTTTTCTGGTCACTCGGGAATAACAATGTGTAATAGATCTCTGCGCCCGGACAGGGTCACATCTGCCAAATGATGCTTCCTCGCTGGACACCCAGTTCTCCTCGTGACTCTCACACCTTTCTCTAGTACCTTACCCGAAGCTCAAGGCCTGGTGCCTTTCCTTGGCACAGCGGGCAGAAGATTCCTGGTACTCCAAATCATGAGCCGTGACTTCATGACTGTTTATTCACAGAGAGGACAGATAGAATCAAGGACCAGTACATTTGCATACAATCAAACAGACAACATCACAGATCAGATAGCTACACAGGACCTTCAAACAATGGAGAATGGGGGGAAGGAGCAAACAGGGTAAACAAAAGGAATTTCTTACAGAGAGAATTTACACAATAGCAGGTACTAATACAGAGATCTACACTATACAGGGATTAACACACAGACATCAGAAATCTTTAACTGGCAGATATATAAAACAGTGAAAACCAAATATATTTAAAAGGTCCACCAGTTCCCAATAGTCTCTTTAACGGGCCATAGTCTTTGGGCAGGAGGCTAGCGCACCTCCCCCTCCAAGTCGCACAGTGACAGCGTGTTCTGTCACACAGGGTTTGTGTTTCTTGGTCGTTAGATCTGCACGATGCAGACAGTGGAGTCACATGTTTCAGAGCTCGGTCTGATCAGGCGTTGGCTCGGTCGGGTGAGTGAGTTCCGCCCTCTCGCAGCATATGGATCTGTAAGCTATGTCACCTCCTAGGAAAATTCTGAGTTGCTCCCTGTCTTCATACGCTCTGTAGGAGCCTCACGTGTGCAGGAGCCGCATGTGTGGATGAGCCTCACGTGTAGAGGAGCCCAGGAGGAGCGGTTCCTTCATGGGAGCATCAAAAATAAAAGCTCTGAGCACAGATTCAGACAGTAAAACATATATAAAGGTAATTTCAGAGCGTTTCATGTTCTGTGTGGCAACTTCCCCAGACAATAATTGTTATTTCCATAAAACGTCTTTCTGTGAGTTACGCCCCCCCCCCCCGCTGTGATCCCGGAAGATAATACTCCCAGAGCTGAGGCTCCGCTGGATCGGGCCTGGGATTGGTCTGTTCACATATATGAATCCACCGCTTAATAATGCAGCCCTGAGGCAGAGGAAGCACTGCCCAGGACCTCCTGCCCACCTTGTGAGCCCACCAGGCAGGCGTGTCCCATGTGCACAGTATACATGGATTTCTCTTTCTGTACAAGTGAAGACATTCCGGGGGTGAGAGGGGACACAGAATATCTGCCCGGGGCAAGGGGTACACGTGACACGAGCTCCCTCAGACCGCACAGGTAAATGGCCGGGGAGTGGTGAGAACACTGGGAGGTCCCGTCACGCGCTGATTCTATCAGTGATGGGTCTGCAGTCACCGGGTCACTGAACCCCATTAATCACAGGCACAGGTGCATGATGCTCCTCTCTCAGCACCTCGCCTGCCACACCGTCACGACCCAGACCAAACAGGTCCTGCTCACCTTAACTGTGCATCTGCCGTCTGTGAAAATGTCCACGCGTGGTGCGCTGATTTGCGAATTTAGTGATATCATGGGAAATGATGTCAGTTGCATCAGATAAAACCCCCACGCCCACCATGTTACTGGGCGACAAACATTATGCTGTCACTCACATACAATCAGGGAGTTTATGTAGCTCCACTATGCAGCGGCGTGTCTGATCACTGCGCATGTGCAGCACCAAGCCTGGACCAGCAAGAACCACAATGAAAGGCCCAGGGGCACATGTAGGATCAGTGCCACCCAAAACCATGATGATCAGGATGATCTCAATCCCTCTCTAATCCTCTCTCCATCTGTGAGTTGATCTCAATCCCTCTCTAATCCTCTCTCCTTCTGTGAGTTGATCTCAATCCCTCTCGAATCCTCTCTCCTTCTGTGAGTTGATCTCAATCCCTCTCTAATCCTCTCTCCTTCTGTGAGTTGATCTCAGTCCCTCTCCTTTTCTTCCTCTGTCCCTTGGTGAAATGATCTCAGTCCCTCTCCTCCTCTGTCCCTTGGTGAAATGATCTCAGTCCCTCTCCTCCTCTGTCCCTTGGTGAAATGATCTCAGTCCCTCTCCTCCTCTTCCTCTATCCCTTGGTGACATGATCTCAGTCCCTCTCCTCTTCCTCTATCCCTTGGTGACATGATCTCAGTCCCTCTCCTCCTCTTCCTCTATCCCTTGGTGACATGATCTCAGTCCCTCTCCTCTTCCTCTATCCCTTGGTGACATGATCTCAGTCCCTCTCCTCTTCCTCTATCCCTTGGTGACATGATCTCAGTCCCTCTCCTCCTTTTCCTCTATCCCTTGGTGAAATGATCTGTCCCTCTCTTCCTCTGTCCCTTGGTGAAATGATCTCAGTCCCTCTCCTCCTCTTCCTCTATCCCTTGGTGACATGATCTCAGTCCCTCTCCTCCTCTATCTCTTGGTGAAATTATCTCAGTCTCTCTCCTCCTTTTCCTCTATCCCTTGGTGAAATTACCTCAGTCCCTCTCCTCCTCTTCCTCTATCTCTTGGTGAAATTACCTCAGTCCCTCTCCTCCTCTTCCTCTATCCCTTGGTGACATGATCTCAGTCCCTCTCCTCCTCTATCTCTTGGTGAAATTACCTCAGTCCCTCTCCTCCTTTTCCTCTATCCCTTGGTGAAATTATCTCAGTCTCTCTCCTCCTTTTCCTCTATCCCTTGGTGAAATTACCTCAGTCCCTCTCCTCATCCTCCTCTATGCCTTGGTGAATTGATCTTCCAGGTTTGCTAAAAAAAACAGTGAAATTGTACGTTTTATATATTTTTTATACTTATTGTAACTTTCAGGAGGAACAAACGGTGGGTGCGCAGAATCCAAGGACCTGATGCCTCCCAGAAACTCCGTCTTGAGTGTGGACAATGTGGTGTGAGACCAATCCTCACGGATAGGGCAATGAGTTAATGTACCATCTTTCACGCCTATTCACTTCTATTGGGACGTTGCCCTCAGGTCTCCTCGTCCCTCGTTTAGTACAAGGATTTCAGGAGGTCATTATCCTTCCTCTGCTCCTCTCAGGCTTTACGGTGGTTTCACTTTAGTGATGATGTCACGGCAGTCTTGTTTTCCTTGTGTCTGGATGAGGTCACACGGGTGCTCAGGGGACCTGGAGCCTGATCAGATTAATAGTAAAAAGATGATATTGTCACAAATAACATCTGGGGCAAAGGTTGAGTGGAAAGTGCAAGTTCCTCATGCAGATTTGTGGTCTCACATCTTCATGAGTTCCCACTAAGGGTTTGAGGACTCCCTGTTACGTTACATGGACACTT
The DNA here is from genome assembly GCA_009667805.1 of Leptobrachium leishanense. Classification (NCBI taxonomy): domain Eukaryota; kingdom Metazoa; phylum Chordata; class Amphibia; order Anura; family Megophryidae; genus Leptobrachium; species Leptobrachium leishanense. The sequence goes on from RXON01002420.1 coordinate 112,351, forward strand.
CCTCAGAAGACAGCCAGTGTGGGCCATGCATGGACACTTCTTTGGTTTGAGGTCAGTGTGGGCCATGCATGGACACTTCTTTGGTTTGAGTCCAGTGTGGGTCATGCATGGACATTTCCTCAGAAGACGGACAGCGTGGGCCATGCATGGACACTTCTTTCGTTTGAGGTCAGTATGGGCCATGCACGGACAGTCGGACACTTCTTTGGTTTGAGGCCAGTGTGGGCCATGCATGGACACTTCCTCAGAAGACAGACAGTGTGGGCCATGCATGGACACTTCTTTGGTTTGAGGCCAGTGTGGGCCATGCATGGACACTTCTTCAGTTTGAGGCCAGTGTGGGCCATGTATGGACACTTCTTCAGTTTGAGGCCAGCGTGGGCCATGCATAGACACTTCTTTGGTTTGAGGCCAGTGTGGGCCATGTATAGACACTTCTTCAGTTTGAGGCCAGTGTGGGCCATGCATGAACACATCTTCTGTTTGAGGCCAGTGGGTTGAAGCCGGTGTTGGCCATGCATAGATCTGTGGTCAAACCCAGCGTAAATCCATGAAAACTGGGGATATGAGGCTCTGAGACTCCTATCAGAGAGGTGCAAAGATAGACGATTACTAACCTATAAAACCAGCAGGTGGTGAACAGCAGCGTGAAATCTGCATCACAATCATGGAGCCCGTTACTGTCACACACACAGCGCGGCACCGGACTACCTGTATGTACAGACTAAAAGGGTAGTAGATACATGGAATAGCCTCCCAGTGGGGGCAGTAACAGCGATATAGAAAGGGTAGTAGATACATGGAATATCCTCCCAGTGGGAGCAGTAACAGTGATATAGAAAGGGTAGTAGATACATGGAATATCCTCCCAGTGGGGGCAGTAACAGTGATATAGAAAGGGTAGTAGATACATGGAATAACCTCCCAGTGGGGGCAGTAACAGTGATATAGAAAGGGTAGTAGATACATGGAATAGCCTCCCAGTGGGGGCAATAACAGTGATATAGAAAGGGTAGTAGATACATGGAATAGCCTCCCAGTGGGGGCAATAACAGTGATATAGAAAGGGTAGTAGATACATGGAATAGCCTCCCAGTGGGGACAGTAACCGTGATATAGAAAGGGTAGTAGATACATAGAATAGCCTCCCAGTGGGGGCAATAACAGTGATATAGAAAGGGTAGTAGATACATGGAATAGCCTCCCAGTGGGGGCAGTAACAGTGATATAGAAAGGGTAGTAGATACATGGAATAGCCTCCCAGTGGGGCAGTAACAGTGCTATAGAAAGGGTAGTAGATACATGGAATATCCTCTCAGTGGGAGCAGTAACAGTGATATAGAAAGGGTAGTAGATACATGGAATAGCCTCCCAGTGGGAGCAGTAACAGTGATATAGAAAGGGTAGTAGATACATGGAATAGCCTCCCAGTGGGGGCAGTAACAGTGATATAGAAAGGGTAGTAGATACATAGAAACATAGAAACATAGAAAAATGTCGGCAGATAAGAACCTTTCGGCCCATCTAGTCGCCCAATTACATGGATACTTTACCTGGATTTATCTTTTGTTTAGGATAGCCTTATGCCTATCCCATGCCTGCTTAAATTCAATCACTGTTTTGGCCTCTACCACTTCTAATGGAAGACTGTTCCATGTATCCACCACCCTCTCAGTAAAATAATGCTTCCTGATGTTACTTTTAAACCTTTGCCCCTCTAATCTAAGACTATGTCCTCTTGTTTTGCTATTTTGTTTCCTTTTAAATATACTCCCTTCCTCTACCTTGTGGATTCCCTTTACGTATTTAAATGTTTCTATCATATCTCCTCTGTCTCGTCTTTTTTCCAAGCTGTACATGTTAAGATCATTAAGCCTTTCCTGGTAACTTTTCTCCTTCAAGCCGTACACCATTTTAGTAGCCCTTCTCTGAACTCTCTCTATGGAATAGCCTCCCAGTGGGAGCAGTAACAGTGATATAGAAAGGGTAGTAGATACATGGAATAGCCTCCCAGTGGGAGCAGTAACAGTGATATAGAAAGGGTAGTAGATACATGGAATAGCCTCCCAGTGGGGGCAGTAACAGTGATATAGAAAGGGTAGTAGATACATGGAATAGCCTCCCAGTGGGAGCAGTAACAGTGATATAGAAAGGGTAGTAGATACATGGAATAGCCTCCCAGTGGGAGCAGTAACAGTGATATAGAAAGGGTAGTAGATACATGGAATAGCCTCCCAGTGGGAGCAGTAACAGTGATATAGAAAGGGTAGTAGATACATGGAATAGCCTCCCAGTGGGAGCAGTAACAGTGATATAGAAAGGGTAGTAGATACATGGAATAGCCTCCCAGTGGGGACAGTAGTGTAAGAAGACATATTGGGATTTTGTGACTGGCATTTCGGGGGCTCTAGACGCCCGGCCTGTCTCCTAACTCTTCCTGTGTATACGGTAGTGGATGGGGAGTGGGTTAGTCACAGGTTTGTGAGCCGGGAGCCTGAAGCCTCTGCCTGGTGAAGTCACTCATGGGGATTATAATAATAATAAGCCCTTAATGCTCAGGCAGGTACAGGCAACGTTTCCATCCAGATTTGGCTTCCTCGGGGCAAACGAAAGAGAAGGTATAGATTAGTAGGATTTAATGATGTCACAGTGTAGTAGCGCAGTACCAGACACTATAAGGAAGAATTGCTTGTGGTCCCGGTGCTGGTGGTCTAGATACAGACACACACCCACAGCGTGGAAGATTAAAGCTGTAGAGTAAGAGGTGGGTTAACCTTAGTCCCAAATCCATACCCGTCTGCCTCCGCACAATGGCTGAAAGCCTGTATTGGGGACGATGTTTGCAGAGCGTTGTCTGGGCAGGTCGTAGTCCAGGAATGTCAGCTCCTTACGGCTCCATTGCCACCAGCTAACATGAGACCTTCCAGGGCCTGCTCCTCTGCTTGCTCTGAGCAACAAGCAGGTCTGACGGTGTGCCGGGATTGAAGACGACGAGGCTTTGTATGGTGATGCCAGGCGTGCCGCCTTCCTGCCAGAAGAGAAATTGCTCGGTCAGACATGGCACCAGTGGCTCGTCATTACCTAATAAACCAGGGGGTCTGCGGTGTTGGCCCTTCACATGTTTCGGAAATACATTTCCCATGAGTCTTGGCAAACATAAGGAGTGGCTGAGCATCATGGGAAATGCAAAGCAAGTGTAGAGCCCAGGCTGCTGATCGCTGGCCTACAGGCATGTTACTGTATCGGCTACACGCAGGCAATGCAGGGGTTAATCCAGCAGCTTCTCATCCTGGAGAACATGTCTAGTGCAGATGAGGACAGTGTACACAGTCGCCGCAAACCCGACAAACACTCACCGCAAAACCCGGCGAACGCACCCAGAAACCTGCAAAAACATCTGGATTAACCCCACCGAAAACGCCGGAGAAACCCGAGCAGGAGCCGATCACACACAGGGTGCCGCCGGAAAAACCCGAGACCGCAGGCGAATGGAGTGAATAAATTAGAAAAACAGTTTGTATGAATGTGTGAAAAGTGAAACTCTGTTTGCAAAGAAACTACTGAGTGAAAATGTCTGAAATTTACATATAAAATCCAATGAATGATAATAAAGAGGGCTGTTACAGAAAAAATAAGTAAACTTAAAAAAAAACTGAAAAAATTTGTTCACAAAAAAATCCATATAAAATCTATAAATAAAGAGACTCTTTACTGCAGAATTTTATAATGAACGGTTTATTAGATATTGAATTAAAATGGGAATATTTTTATCATTGAAGCCTATGGGATTCTCCTGAATAAACCTGCCGAATGAAGCCACCGAATGACAGGGCATTAGGGGAACCTTTCACTGCTGGTTTGTGTTCTCTGAATAGACGAAGCAGTGCTTCTCTATGGGGATTTCACTGCCCTCGAACAGGCACCGAACAGGCACCGTGTGTGCAGGCAATTCGCCAGGATTTGGCAAACTGACTGCTCTCTGAATAGCCGAATGGCCAGGAAAGGTAACCGAACGCTGATTTTCACTGCTCGGTTACCTTTCGCCAGCAATTCGGATCTCTTTGACTAACCCTGTATGGGTTATTCAGAGAAAGGTGAAACTCAGGAGAATTGGCAGGAGAAGAGAACAATCTAGGCCAAATAGCCGATTTGGAAAGTGAGATAAATGGGATACTTTTTCTGGTTTGTCTATTTCGACCTAGAATTTTCACTTCTCTTTAGTGAATAGACCTGTCAGTGTGTCAGTCAGTCAGTCAGTATTTCAGTCAGTCGGTGTCACCGACATGCTCTCTCGTTCCCCGCATTTTGGGGAATCAAATTCCCTGACCCGGTCCCCATAGTGCAGGGAACAGATCCGAAAATCCACCAAAAACCCCGCCGATACTATCCAAATATTCGGATCGATTTGAAACGCTGCAGAAAACCCGCCGAGCATACCTGGTGATCTGCCAAAGACGTCCAAGAAAAGCCAACGGTCACAGAACACAACGCCAACCAGCCGCTGGAAAAAGTCAAAAGAAAAATATGACTGATTTGAAAGTTTACAAACTTGAAACACTGTTTGTAAAATAACTAGTGGCCGGAAATGCCTGGAATTAACATAAAAGGTCCTATGAATGATGAGAATAAAAAGGTCTGTTACATTTAAAAAAAATGCTATTTAAAAAGAAAATAAAAAAATATTTGGCAAACTGCCTGCCTGGAATAACGAAATTGCCCCGTACGAGGAAATTCACTGTTTTGTGCAATTTCGGGGCCAGATCAGCTCTCTGTATAACCATTTGAGTCAGTCAGTGCTCTAGTCAATCAGTCGGTGTGACAGACCGCTTGGCACAGCATCGCACCTGTCAAACTCTAGCTTTCTCCAAGCTGGACCCCAACATCCAGGAGTCTCAGCCCGAAACCTGCCAAAGATCACCAGGCACAACCCGTGTTTTTGAGTGAAAAACAAGACTGACTCTTTAATTTAAAACATGCAGCTATGAACAGCTGAGGGACAACTCCCTTCATGAATAAATCACAGAAACTATATCAACAGATCCAGTAACAGGACAATAGGAAGGTACATTCAACACAATGGATCGTTTACACAGGCAACCTTATCTTAAACTGCCTGCTAGCTCTTGGGAGGATGGGAAAGGGAGCAGAGCATGTGAAAACAAAGGAATATATACTTATACAGCGGGTGGGTGTACACTATACAGAGAGCGGATAGCAATACAGGAATGTACACTATACAGAGAGCGGATAGCAATACAGGAATGTACACTATACAGAGAGAGGATAGCAATACAGAGGTAATGTACACTATACAGAGAGAGGATAGTAATACAGAGGGAATGTACGCTATACAGAGAGGATCGTAATACAGAGGGAATGTACACTATACAGAGAGGATAGTAATACAGAGGGAATGTACACTATACAGAGAGGATAGTAATACAGAGGGAATGTACACTATACAGAGAGAGGATAGTAATACAGAGGGAATGTACACTATACAGAGAGAGGATAGTTAATACGGAGGGAATGTACACTATACAGAGAGAGGATAGTAATACAGGGATGCAGTGGCGTAGCGTGGGTTGTCAGCGCCCGGGGCCAGCAAAGAATTGTGCGCCCCCCCCCCAACCTGTGGACGTTATCGATATTGCCCCCAGCTCACACATGGATTTGCCCCCAGCTCACACATGGATTTGCCCCCAGCTCATGGATTTGCCCCAGCTCATGGATTTGCCCCCAGCTCATGGATTTGCCCCCAGCTCATGGATTTGCCCCAGCTCATGGATTTGCCCCCAGCTCATGGATATGCCCCAGCTCATGGATTTGCCCCCCAGCTCATGGATTTGCCCCCAGCTCATGGATTTGCCCAAGCTCATGGATTTGCCCCCCAGCTCACTCATGGATTTGCCCCAGCTCACGGGGATTTGCCCCCAGCTCATAGATTTGCCCCAGCTCTCACATGGATTTGCCCCCCAGCTCACTCATGGATTTGCCCCCATCTCATGGATTTGCCCCCAGCTCACTCATGGATTTGCCCCCATCTCATGGATTTGCCCCCCAGCTCACTCATGGATTTGCCCCCATCTCATGGATTTGCCCCCCAGCTCACTCATGGATTTGCCCCCAACTCATGGATTTGTCCCAGCTCATAGATTTGCCCCCAGCTCATGGATTTGCCCCCCAGCTCATGGATTTGCCCCCCAGCTCACTCATGGATTTGCCCCATCTCATGGATTTGCCCCAGCTCATGGATTTGCCCCCAGCTCATGGATTTGCCCCCCAGCTCATGGATTTGCCCCCCAGCTCACTCATGGATTTGCCCCCATCTCATGGATTTGCCCCCAGCTCATGGATTTGCCCCCCAGCTCACTCATGGATTTGCCCCCATCTCATGGATTTGCCCCCAGCTCATGGATTTGCCCCCAGCTCACTCATGGATTTGCTCCCATCTCATGGATTTGCCCCCAGCTCATGGATTTGCCCCCCAGCTCACTCATGGATTTGCCCCCATCTCATGGATTTGCCCCCCAGCTCATGGATTTGCCCCCCAGCTCACTCATGGATTTGCCCCCATCTCATGGATTTGCCCCCCAGCTCACTCATGGATTTGCCCCATCTCATGGATTTGCCCCCAGCTCATGGATTTGCCCCCAGCTCACTCATGGATTTGCCCCCATCTCATGGATTTGCCCCCAGCTCATGGATTTGCCCCCCAGCTCACTCATGGATTTGCCCCCATCTCATGGATTTGCCCCCAGCTCATGGATTTGCCCCCCAGCTCACTCATGGATTTTCCCCATCTCATGGATTTGCCCCCAGCTCATGGATTTGCCCCCCAGCTCATGGATTTGCCCCCAGCTCACTCATGGATTTGCCCCCATCTCATGGATTTGCCCCCCAGCTCACTCATGGATTTGCCCCCATCTCATGGATTTGCCCCCCAGCTCACTCATGGATTTGCCCCCATCTCATGGATTTGCCCCCCAGCTCACTCATAGATTTGCCCCCAGCTCATGGATTTGCCCCCCAGCTCATGGATTTGCCCCCCAGCTCACTCATGGATTTGCCCCCATCTCATGGATTTGCCCCCAGCTCATGGATTTGCCCCCCAGCTCACTCATGGATTTGCCCCCAGCTCATGGATTTGCCCCCATCTCATGGATTTGCCCCCAGCTCATGGATTTGCCCCCAGCTCACTCATGGATTTGCCCCCAGCTCATGGATTTGCCCCCATCTCATGGATTTGCCCCCAGCTCATGGATTTGCCCCCAGCTCACTCATGGATTTGCCCCCATCTCATGGATTTGCCCCCCAGCTCATGGATTTGCCCCCCAGCTCACTCATAGATTTGCCCCCAGCTCATGGATTTGCCCCCCAGCTCATGGATTTCCCCCAGCTCACTCATGGATTTGCCCCCATCTCATGGATTTGCCCCCCAGCTCATGGATTTGCCCCCAGCTCATGGATTTGCCCCCCAGCTCATGGATTTGCCCCCAGCCCTTACCTGGATATTGCCCCAGGCCCCAGCTCCGGCGGGGTTTGAGGGGACCGGGACGCAGATGCCGGGCAGCGCGGGAGCGCCTGCCCGGTCTTTAACAGTCCGTCCTGTTAGGTGATGCCGCGCAGCCGGTCACGTGGTCCGGCCAATCAGGTGGTACAGAGACTCCGTACCACCTGATTAGCCGGACCACGTGACCGGCTGCGCACGCCGCGCAGCCGCATCACCTAACAGGACGGACTGTTAAAGACCGGGCAGGCGCTCCCGCGCTGCCCGGCATCTGCGTCCCCTCAACCCCCGGGCCAGTTTTAGGGGCGCAAATGCGCCCCTAACAAAACTGCGCCCGGGGCCACGGCCCCCCCAGCCCCCCCCACGCTACGCCACTGCAGGGATGTACACTATACAGAGAGAGGATAGTAATACAGAGGGAATGTACACTATACAGAGAGAGGATAGTAATACAGAGGGAATGTATACTATACAGAGAGAGGATAGTAATACAGAGGGAATGTACACTATACAGAGAGAGGATAGTAATACAGAGGGAATGTACACAATACAGAGAGAGGATAGTAATACAGAGGGAATGTACACTATACAGAGAGAGGATAGTAATACAGAGGGAATGTACACTATACAGAGAGGATAGTAATACAGAGGGAATGTACACTATATAGAGAGAGGATAGTAATACAGAGGGAATGTACACTATACAGAGAGAGGATAGTAATACAGAGGGAATGTACACTATACAGAGAGGATAGTAATACAGAGGGAATGTACACTATACAGAGAGAGGATAGTAATACAGAGGGAATGTACACTATATAGAGAGAGGATAGTAATACAGAGGGAATGTACACTATACAGAGAGAGGATAGTAATACAGAGGGAATGTACACTATACAGAGAGAGGATAGTAATACAGAGGGAATGTACACAATACAGAGAGAGGATAGTAATACAGAGGGAATGTACACTATACAGAGAGAGGATAGTAATACAGAGGGAATGCACACTATACAGAGAGGATAGTAATACAGAGAGAATGTACACTATATAGAGAGAGGATAGTAATACAGAGGGAATGTACACTATATAGAGAGATGATAGTAATACAGAGGGAATGTACACTATACAGAGAGAGGATAGTAATACAGAGGGAATGTACACTATACAGAGAGGATAGTAATACAGAGGGAATGTACACTATATAGAGAGATGATAGTAATACAGAGGGAATGTACACTATACAGAGAGAGGATAGTAATACAGAGGGAATGTACACTATACAGAGAGGATAGTAATACAGAGAGAATGCACACTATACAGAGAGGATAGTAATACAGAGGGAATGTACACTATACAGAGAGAGGATAGCAATACAGGGATGTACACTATACAGAGAGAGGATAGCAATACAGGGATGTACACTATACAGAGAGAGGATAGTAATACAGGGATGTACACTATACAGAGAGGATGGGATGTACACTATACAGAGAGGATAGCAATACAGGGATGTACACTATACAGAGAGGATAGCAATACAGGGATGTACGCTATACAGAGAGAGGATAGCAATACAGGGATGTACGCTATACAGAGAGGATAGTAATACAGCGGGTGGATGTACACTATACAGAGAGAGGATAGTAATACAGAGGGAATGTACACTATACAGAGGGGATAGTAATACAGAGTGAATGTACACTATACAGAGAGAGGATAGTAATACAGAGGGAATGTACACTATACAGAGAGAGGATAGTAATACAGAGGGAATGTACACTATACAGAGAGAGGATAGTAATACAGAGGGAATGTACACTATACAGAGAGGATTGTAATACAGAGGGAATGTACACTATATAGAGAGAGGATAGTAATACAGAGGGAATGTACACTATACAGAGAGAGGATAGTAATACAGAGGGAATGTACACTATACAGAGAGAGGATAGTAATACAGAGGGAATGTACACTATACAGAGAGGATAGTAATACAGAGGGAATGTACACTATATAGAGAGAGGATAGTAATACAGAGGGAATGTACACTATACAGAGAGAGGATAGTAATAGAGAGGGAATGTACACTATACAGAGAGAGGATAGTAATACAGAGGGAATGTACACTATACAGAGAGGATAGTAATACAGAGGGAATGTACACTATACAGAGAGGATAGTAATACAGAGGGAATGTACACTATACAGAGAGGATAGTAATACAGAGGGAATGTACACTATACAGAGAGGATAGTAATACAGAGGGAATGTACACTATACAGAGAGAGGATAGTAATACAGAGGGAATGTACACTATACAGAGAGGATAGTAATACAGAGGGAATGTACACTATAGATACGACATGTCACTATAATAAATACATAAGGGAATAATACACAGTCAACATAAATCCTGGATTCCCTGGGCAATCCATTTGGCCAACCCCCAGTAGCACCTTGTTCCATAGTCAGTAGGCTAGCCCCCAGGCTCCTCCAACTGCCACAGAGATAGCTGAGTCTGTCACATTTCTCCCCTCACAACAGTAGATTAACCAGGTACCAGATCACCAACTGGTCTGGACCTGTGTTAGTCTGGCAATAAGGATTTAGATGCCTGGTGTTGGGGAACCAAACGGCTCTGGTGGGGTGTTGAGGGCTCCTCCCGGTCCCTTGGCCTGCTGATGGGGAATGAGACAACCTGACTCCCCTACTGGAATCTCGCTCTGCGGGCTGGAGTAAGGATAGGATAGTTGTAAGGTCCTTGGATTCCTCTGTGAGCATGTGGCTATCCTCTTTTTCCCCAATCTCTGGAGCAGCAGGTTGAGGTAGGGATGAGCCGAACACCCCCGTGTTCGGTTCGCATTCGAACTCGAACCAAACTCAATGCAAGTCAATGGGACTCAAAAGTTCGGTTTTTAGAGTCCCCTGCAAGAGGGCATATATGCTAGATATTTGCTATAAAAGGTGTATGGGGGTCCGGGTAGTGCCCTGGGGGACAGGAAACAAGGACAAAAAGTTTTTAAAAAAACTTTTTAAAAGGGACAGTGAGTTTTCCATGAAATAAGGGTTAAAAATAAAAACGAAAATAAAAATTCCTTCAAATATCGTGCCTAGGAGGTCCCCATAACCTGCCCGTGAAGTGGCGGATTTGTAGGATGTATAGAAACACTTAAAAACCAAAAAATGACGTTTCAAACGACGGTAAACGGTTTTCCTTTAGGCTGGGGTCAGACTAATGCAGTATCAACGTGCGTTTAGCCGCACTAAATCACGGCCGTGCTCGCAGCAAATGACGTTCAATGCCGGGCAGCATACGAAGAACGGCCGCACAAAAGTGCCGCTGCGCAACGCAAGCGGCAAACGAACGCATTTTTTCGAGAACGTGATACCGCTAGTACTGACGTACAGAGTGCGCTGCATCCGCTAGCGGCGTGTGTGCGTGATTAGGAGATGTCAGACACTGCTAATGTCCGGCCAACATAACATCCAGACGCAAAAGTGTGTTATTGATGATCCGTACAAAATCACGGACGAAAATGCGCATCATATGACCGCTATCGCGTATTCTGTGAAAAAATGCGTCCATTTGTTCGAACGCACTTTTTCACGGACAACGCAAAAAATGCGTTAGTCTGACCCTAGCCTAAATCTATTCATAAACAACTGCTTGGGGCGGCAGCCTGTATTAAAAAAGGAGACATTTTAGGACATGCAGAACAAGTTTAGTGATTTTTTGGCTAAATTATGGTGAAACGTATGCAGGCTTTGGATGAAAGTAACAATAGGTGCTTTAAAATTGGGCCTTTAGTGTCGGCAATAGTAACCCCTCTGTGGTATTGCGGAAGAGTGCAGGGTTGGACCCTGCGGTCAAATATTAAAATGATATAAATCTGGTAATATAGGCGTCAGTGGCAGTGCACCCAAATAATGTGCCTTTCATGGCAGCAAGTGCCTTCATACTGTAACCCTTTTGCGGTATTGTGGAAGAGTGCAGGGTTGGACCCTGCGTTCGAAAAAATTTAAATTATATAAATCTGGCACAGGCGTCAGTGCAGCCAAATATTGTGCCTTTCATGGCAGCAAGTGCCTTCACACCGTAACCCTTTTGTGGTATTGTGGAAGAGTGCATGGTTGGACCCTGCGGGTTCAAAAAATTAAAATGATATAAATCTGGCACAGGCGTCAGTGCAGCCAAATATTGTGCCTTTCATGGCAGCAAGTGCCTTCACACCGTAACCCTTTTATGGTATTGTGGAAGAGTGCAGGGTTGGACCCTGCGGTTCAAAAAATTAAAATGATATAAATCTGGCACAGGCGTCAGTGCAGCCAAAGATTGTGCCTTTCATGGCAGCAAGTGCCTTCACACCGTAACCCCTTTGTGGTATTGTGGAAGAGTTCAGTGGTGGAGGTTTTGTGAATGCAGAACAGATCCCCGATCTATTCCGTTACGTCAGCATCAGGGGATTGATAGCTGCTGATCCAGGACTGATTAATTTTTATAAATGGCAGCCGGTCTACAGAGTCGGTGGACAGACGCACTCTTTTGTCTGTGACAAAACCTCCAGCGGCACTGAACGTCCTTTCAGAAAGCACGCTGGATGAAGGGTAACCTAGTAGTTGCATAGCATATTGGCTAAGTTCTGGCCAATGATCCAATTTCAACACCCAGTAACCCAGTAATCATCTGCTGGAAAGGTATCCAGGTCTGCCCTTGCCCCTATGTAGTCCTGCACCATACAGTGAAGACGCTGGTAATGGGTGCCTACATTTGGCGTCCCTGGGCGTTGTGGACTAAAAAAATTTAAAAAGGCATCAGTCAAGTGGCCCCGGCCTTCACCACTATTCCTCTGATCATCCGCAGCCTCAGAAGCATGTGTGTCATCATCACTTGGTAACCTACCAGTGCCTGGAAAGGTGTTACACAAGTGTCGCTTTAGAGCGTCCTCAAGTTTTTTCATCCTGTGCTCCCTCTGTGCGGGCAGGATGAGCTCTGCAACTTTACCCTTGTATCGTGGATCAAGTAGGCTTGCCAACCAGTAATGATCCCTCTCCTTGATAGCACAAATCCTGGGGTCCTTTAGCAGGCTTTGCAGGATAAGGGAGCCCATGCAGCGTAGGTTGGAGGTGGCATTAGCTTCCGAGTCTTCCTGGTCAATGAGGAGGATGACCCCATTGTGCACTTCCTCCTCCCAGCCACGTACTAGTCCTTGTGTTTCTGGGCACACAAAAAACTCCCTTGAGGAATCCCCACCTTCAATGCCCCCACTACTTAAATATTCCTCCTCCTCTTCTGTCTGATCTGAGGAGGACCCGCTGGAATGCTGTCTGCAGAAAGCCTGGGGCCTTCAGAGCTAGGGAAGACCTCCTCTTCCTCCCGCTGCTCTGCCTCTAGAGCCACATCTATAATTCCCCGCAGAGTGTGCTCCAGCAGGAACACTAAAGGAATTGTGTCACTGATGCATGCACTGTCCCTGCTCACCATCCTCGTTGCCTCCTCAAATGGTGACAGTACAGTGCATGCATCATTGATCATCAGCCACTGCGGGGGGGAAAAAAAACAAGTTAACCTGAACCTGTCCTTGTGCCATACTCACACAGGTACTCGTTGATGGCCCTCTGCTGCTTGTGGAGACGCTGCAGCATTGCCAAAGTCGAGTCCCACCTGGTGGGCATGTCACAGATCAGACGGTTTGTGGGAAGGTGGAATTCTCTTTGAATTTCTGCCAGGCGAACACTTGCTGGGAATGAACGTCTGAAGTGGCTGCAGACTTTTCTGGCCTGGCTGAGAAGCTCTGCGAGCCCTGGGTACCTGGTTAGGAAAAGCTGTACCACCAGATTTAGGACGTGTGCTAGGCATGGTACATGCATCAACTTACCCAGGCGTAGGGCGGAGAGAAGGTTGCTGCCATTATCACGGATGACCATTCCCAGCTGAAGCTGGCATGGTGTTAACCATCTCTGCACCTGCCCCTGCAGAGCTGACAGAATTTCTGGCCCGGTGTGGCTCCTGTCCCCTAAACAAACCAGCTCAAGCACAGTATGGCATCTTTTTGCTTGAGCCATTGCGTAGCCCCTGTCACGCGTCGGTTTAACTGCCACTTCGCCAGAGACAGAGAAGGAGGAGGAGGAGGAAGAGGGAGAGGTGGTGGTGGAGCAGACAGACCTCATACAAGCAGCTTTCTGGAGGCGTGGAGGATGAACAAGCTCCAGCACAGAGCCCCGTCTTGGATCCCTCCCAGCTGCTATCAGAGTTACTCAGTGTGCCATGAAGGAAATGTAATGGCTCTGTCCATGCTTGCTGGACCACGTGTCTAAAGTCACATGCACCTTGCTGCTGACTGCCTTTCCCAATGACTCGATAACATTGTCTTCCACGTGCTGGTATAGTGCTGGAATGGCCTTCCGTGAAAAGTAATGGGTGTTTTGAAACCTGCCACTGTGGTACAGCACATTCAGCAAATTCACGGAAGGAAGCAGAGTCCACCAGCTTGAAAGGCAGCAGCTGTAATGCGAGTAATTTTGCTAAACTGGCATTTAGACACTGTGCTTGGGGATGGTTGGGACTACATTTTTTCTTACGCTGCAGCAGCTGGGGCAACGTAATCTGACTGCATAAATCTTCAACTGATGGGATGCTGTCACATTGTGAGGAAGGACCTGGTACATCAATTACTGTAGCATCATCCCTGTCAGTGGAGGTTGGAGTCCATGACATGGCAGGACATATAGTGGGGGTAGAGACAGGTGAGGAGGACCTACGCAAAGTTTTGCACCAACGGGATGCGTGGCGGGTGGTCATATGTCGCCTCAAGCACGTGGTACCAAGCATCCGGTGTCTTTTCCACGCTTGAGCCTCATCTGACATAGATTACAAATAGCAACGGTGGGGTCTGCTGCACATTTCTTAAAGAACTCCCAGGCAGCAGAGTTCCTGGATGTGTGCTTTGAGACAACAGCAATCTGCACCTGAGCAGCTCTGACATCTGATGCCTTGGACTGGCTAGTGCTACGGTTGGTCATAGAGGACGTTGTACCTCGTGTTTGTTGGGCCTCCTCCTTACTTGACTCCTCTGTTCGATCAGGCACCCAGGTGGAGTCAGAGACCTCATCATCATTGTCATCACCCCCTATCTCCTCGTCAGTGGAGGCAACTTGGCAGTATGCTGCTGGGGCAACATGAGTGCCAGTTATTTGTGTGTCACTGTCACCCCCTTCCTCTAGGTTCATTATACTCCCTTCCTCAACCTCAGAGATTGAATCAGAGCACTGTAGTTGCTGCGCATCCTCAAGCAGCATGTCACTGTCATTGTAGTCAAACAATTCAGCTGACTCCTCCGTGTGTGATAGTGAGGCTACAGCAGGAGTAGCTGTGGACATGGAGGCTGCATTAGATGCTTTGGCAGCAGAGGTGGACTGTAAACCACTACAAGCCTGGCTGGCAGAGGACTCGGAGGATTCGGATGGCCTGGTTAGCCAATCCACCAAATCCTCTGTATGTTGCTGCTGCTGCTTAAGACGGCCAGCACCAGTTAGAAAGGACAAGCGTGCCCCTGCAGAGGATGCACCACGTCCACAACGACCAGAGGCACAGCTTCCCGACACAGAGGCTGCTTGCCCTCTTATCTGTGTCTGGGAGCGGCTGCCTGTCCTTTTTGGTCTTTCTGACATGGTGAGTGATATATAGATTAACGATATACAGACCTCTGATTCAACTCTGTTATAAAAATTGGAGATATGCAGAACTCTGATTCAACGGTGTTATCTAGATTAAAGATTTCCAGAACTCTGGTATAACTCAGTGAGACACCCTGATAGCTGGCAGCCAGTGACAAGACACAGATTACAATTCGCAGAAATCTGCTAGAAGTATGTGGGACCCCTGATAGCTGGCAGTAAGAAGACACAGATTACAATTCCCAGAAACCTCCTATAAATCAGTGAGACCCCCTGATGGGTGGCAGTGAGAACACAAATATTACAACAATTCCCAGATATTTTGTAGAAATGAGACCCCCAAAATACTTGGTGGCAGTGAGAACACACAGATTACCGCAATTCCCAGATATTTTGTGGAAATGACTGACCCCCAAAATACTTGGTGGCAGTGAGAACACACAGATTACCACAATTTCCAGATATTTTGTAGACATTACTGACCCCCAAAATAGTTGCTGGGAGTGAGAACACACAGATTAGAACAATTCCTAGATATTTTGTAGAAATTACTGACCCCCAAAATAGTTGCTGGGAGTGAGAACACACAGATTAGAACAATTCCCAGATATTTTGTAGAAATTACTGACCCCCAAAATAGATGCTGGGAGTGAGAACACACAGATTACCACAATTCCCAGATATTTTGTAGACATTACTGACCCCCAAAATAGTTGCTGGGAGTGAGAACACACAGATTACCACAATTCCCAGATATTTTGTAGACATTACTGACCCCCAAAATAGTTGCTGGGAGTGAGAACACACAGATTACCACAATTTCCAGATATTTTGTAGAAATTACTGACCCCCAAAATAGTTGCTGGGAGTGAGAACACACAGATTAGAACAATTCCCAGATATTTTGTAGAAATTACTGACCCCCAAAATAGATGCTGGGAGTGAGAACACACAGATTAGAACAATTCCTAGATATTTTGTAGAAATTACTGACCCCCAAAATAGTTGCTGGGAGTGAGAACACACAGATTAGCACAATTCCCAGATATTTTGTAGAAATTACTGACCCCCCAAAATACTTGGTGGCAGTGAGAACACAAAGATTAGAACATTTCCCAGATATTTTGTAGAAATGAGACCCCCCCCAGTAGCTGGTGGCAGACTGGCAGTGAGAACACACACTAACACAACAACAATCACCTCTCAAACACGTGCTGAAGCGCTGTGTGAAGCCTTATATAGTGTGCTGCGGGAGTTAGCTCTGTGAGCCCATGATTGGGCAAAATTTGCCCAATCAGGACCCTGAGCCGTGATTGGCATAGTCTTGAACCTGTCTTGCACCTGACCTGAGGTCAGGTGCAAGGCTGTAGCCAATTACAAGCTTCAGGCCAGTGGAAAAGTGCATTGTGGTCTATTGTGGGCGAACATGCGGCGTACACGCGGAAATGTTCGTAGTTCGCGAACATGCGATGTTCGAATGGAACTCCGCACCGATCGAACCGAACAGCTCATCCCTAGTTGAGGGTAGGGGTTTACGACTCTGCCACGATACCAGCTCTTTTACTGGGGTGGTGAAAAGCTCAACAGGCTCCTCCATGAACAAAAATTGGTCCTCGACTCCATGATGGCCGTCACCCCAAGCTGGGAATCTGAACTAGCTGCCTCGCAACTTCCATGTGCAGTGGGGAGTGCTTCAAACTCTCCCACAACCATAAAGTCCATTTCTGGCCCAAACAAATCTCAGCCATCCTTGGCTTGGAGCACACTGTGGGCTATCTGGGACGACTGCCCAGCCTCCTAGTAAATAGCTGGTGGGGATCTACGCCTCGCCCTGCGTCACCAGGCAGTCCTTCCGCAACACCACAATGTCCCCAAGGCTCCCGCTGGTGGAGACTATAGTCCCATCCACCACTGCAATGTAAATCTCCTTGGCAGGTGGTCAAACAACCCTGGCACTCTGCTCTGCGCTTCTCGGGAACTTTACTTGCCAATTTTGTTGCTTTCCCTTGTGGAGATGGCATGCTGTGCAGCAGCTGCAGGATTTTCGCCTCCTCGGTAGCAGCCGAGGCTCCGAGTGTTGTCTATAGTTGGGGAGGGGGACCAACTGCCTCCTCTCCCTGGTGCACAGGGATGGCTGCAGAACCTGGTACAGGCTGGCGACACTGGGTTCTGTTGGCAGGCTTGTTTCTTTGGTATCCATAGCAGCTGGAGCAAACTGTTGAGCTTTCTTAAACAGTCTTTTGTAGTGTTGCTCCAGCTCCCATTCTTGGGTGACCAGTCAGTCCAAGTCACCTCTCAATCCAAGCTCACTGGGGAGCTCCATCTCCCAGAGATCACGACTATCTTCCCATCTCCACTCTGCTGCACTGCTGAAATGGGGTCTCCCTGGAGGGCATAAAATAACAATCCCGGGCTGCCGAAAGTCATAGCCCTCCATGGGACACCCAGTCCATCGCCTGTTACCCGTAATCCAGTAACATCTCTGTCCAGATCAGTCTATCCAGCTCCGACAGCCATTCTTCCTGGGGCTGCTCTACCAGGAACTGCACCCGCAAGTCCCAATGTGCCTAGAATCTTTCCTCGAACATAGGGATAACCTTGCCCACGTAGAATCGCCCTCTAGAGCCTCCGCCACACAGAGTTTCGTTCCTCCAGCACACCCTGGGCAGAACCAGGCTCTCTGTGCTGTTGGGGCGCTTCCATCCCTCGCTCCTCTGATGGTAGTCGGCTCTGGGTCCGGTGGTGATTTGGACTGCTCACTGGTCCCACCGGTGCCAAATCCCACCGGTGCCAGACAAATGTGATAGACCGCCTGGCACACCGACTGTGTGCCTCTGTCAAACTCTAGCTTTCTCCAAGCTGGACCCTGACATTCAGGATTCTCAGCACAAAACCTCCCTAAAATCACTAGGTACGACCAGTGTATTAGAGTGAAAAACAAGACTGACTCTTTATTTTAAAACATACAGCTATGACCAGTTGAGGGACAACCCCCTTCATGAATAAATCACAGATACTATCAACAGATCCAGTAACAGGACAATGGGAAGGTACATTCAAAACAATGGACCGTTTACACAGGCAACCTTATCTTAAACTGCCTGCTAGCTCTTGGGAGGATGGGAAAGGGGTGGGAGCAGAGCATGTGAAAACAAAGGAATATATACTTATACAGCGGGTGGGTGTACACTATACAGAGAGCGGATAGTAATACAGAGGGAATGTACACTATACAGATAGAGGATAGTAATACAGAGGGAATGTACACTATACAGAGAGAGGATAGTAATACATAGGGAATGTACGCTATACAGAGAGAGGATAGTAATACAGAGTTGTACAATATACAGAGAGAGAGGATGGCAATACAGAGGTGTACAATATACAGAGAGAGGATAGCAATACATAGGTGTACAATATACAGAGAGAGGATAGTAATACAGAGGTGTACAATATACAGAGAGAGGATAGTAATACAGAGGTGTACAATATACAGAGAGAGGATAGCAATACAGAGGGAATGTACACTATACAGAGAGAGGATAGTAATACAGAGGGAATGTACACTATACAGATAGCGGATAGTAATACAGAGGGAATGTACGCTATACAGAGAGAGGATAGTAATACAGAGGGAATGTACACTATACAGAGAGAGGATAGTAATACAGAGGAAATGTACATTATACAGAGAGAGGATAGCAATACAGAGGTGTTACGCTATAGAGAGAGAGAGGATAGTAATACAGAGGGCATGTACACTACATATACGACATGACACTATAATAAATACATCAGGGAATAATACACAGTCAACATAAATCCTGGATTTGATGGGCAATCCATTTGGCCAACCCCAGGGAGCACCTTGGTCCATATAGTCAGCAGGAAGGAGGCTAGCCCCCAGGCTCCATCAACTGCCCCAGAGACAGCTGAGTCTGTCACAGTCGGTATTTCAGTCAGTCACTAAGTCAGGATTTCAGTCAGTGTTTCAGACAGTATGTCAATATTTCAGTCAGTAGGTCCATTTTTCATTCAGTCAGTATTTCAGTCAGTGTTTTAGTCAGTCAATCTGTCAGTGTTTCAGTCATCAGTCAGTGAGTCACTCAGTCTGTCATTATTTAAATCAGATTGTCAGTATTTCAGTCAGTGTGTCAGTATTTAAGTCAGTCTGTCAGTCTGGCAATAGTTCAGTGTTAGTCAGTATTTCAGTCAGTCAGACTGTCAGTATTTTAGTCTGTCAGTGTTTCAGTCAGTCACAGTTTCAGTCTGTCATTATTTAAATCAGTCTGTCAGTGTTTCAGTCAGTCACAGTTTCAGTCTGTCATTATTTAAATCAGTCTGTCAGTCTGTCAGTGTTTCAATCAGTATTTCAATTTGTCTTTCAGTATTTTATTAGTGTTTCAGTCAGTCTGCCAGTGTTTCAGTCAGTCAGTATTTCCATCAGGCAGTATTTCAGTTAGTCGGTATTTCAGTCAGTCGGTATTTCAGTTAGTCGGTATTTCAGTCAGTGTTTCAGTCAGTATTTCAGTCAGTATTTCCGTCAGTCAGCCAGTGTTTCAATATGTCAGTATTTCCATCAGGCAGTATTTCAGTCAATCATTATTTCCATCAGTCAGTTTTTGCATCAGGCAGTATTTCCGTCAGTCTGTCAGTGTTTCTGTCTGTCAGTATTTCAGTCAGTGTTTCAGTCAGGCAGTATTTCCGTCAGTGTTTCAGTCAGTCGGTATGTCAGTCAGTCAGTGTTTCAGTCACGCAGTATTTCCGTCAGTGTTTCAGTCAGGCAGTATTTCCGTCAGTCAGTCAGTGTTTCAGTCAGTCAGTATTTCAGTCAGTATTTCAGTCAGGCAGTATTTCAGTCAGGCAGTATTTCCGTCAGTGTTTCAGTCAGGCAGTGTTTCCGTCAGTCAGTCAGTATTTCAGTCAGTCGGTATTTCAGTCAGGCAGTATTTCCGTCAATGTTTCAGTCAGGCAGTATTTCCGTCAGCCAGTCAGTGTTTCAGTCAGACGGTATTTCAGTCAGTCAGTGTTTCAGTCAGGCAGTATTTCCGTTAGTGTTTCAGTCAGTCAGTATTTCAGTCAGTCAGTATTTTAGTCAGTCGGTGTTTCAGTCAGTAAGTGTTTCAGTCAGTCAGTATTTCAGTCAGTAAGTGTTTCAGTCAGCCAGTATTTCTGTCAGTCAGTATTTCAGTCAGTTGGTGTTTGTTACGATCCCCACCAGGAGGAGAATATGATCCTTGTATGCAACACCTATCCTTTCCCTCCGATCCTTAGAGTGGTCGGTCTATATATATATATCCCTATGCTGACACTTGAGAAGCCAAGCGTGAGAACATATAATCAAACCAGTATGCCAGAGAATATCGTAAGCCGTTGCCAGGGGTCAGTACGCCAGAGAATATCGTAAGCCGTTGCCAGAGGTCAGTATGCCAGAGAATATCGTAAGCCTTTGCCAGAGGTCAGTACGCCAGTAAATAACAAAAATCAACAGGAGCAGCTCTAAGGGATGTTAAACCATGTATGTCTGCATTGCCTGTGGTTTTAAACCCGGTGGGTCTGCGTCATCACGCCTGGCTCCGCCCCCGGCGTCTCACGTGACCGCCTGGATTCCCTTCTTTACTCTGCAACCGGCCAGCGAGCAGTGAGGACGATGCTGCCGGGTGCCTGTAGACCGGAGCGCGGTACGTAATAGTGTTTCAGTCAGTCAGTCAGTGTTCAGTCAGTCGGTATTTCAGTCAGTGTTTCAGTCAGTCGGTGTTTCAGTCAGTCAGTGTTTCAGTCAGTCGGTGTTTCAGTCAGTCAGTGTTTCAGTCAGTCGGTGTTTCAGTCAGTCGGTGTTTCAGTCAATCGGTATTTCAGTAAGTCAGTTTTTCAGACAGTGTTTCAGTCAGTCAGTATTTCGGTCAGTCGGTATTTCAGTCAGTCAGTCGGTATTTCAGTCAGTCGGTATTTCAGGCAGTCAGGATTTCAGTCAGTGTTTCAGTCAGTCGGTATTTCAGTCAGTCGGTATTTCAGTCAGTCAGGATTTCAGTCAGTGTTTCAGTAAGTCGGAATTTCAGTCAGTGTTCAGTCAGTTAGTATTTCAGTCAGTGTTTTAGTCAGTCAGTAGGTCCGTTTTTCAGTCAGTAAGTATTTCAGTTAGTGTTTCAGGCAGTCAGTAGTTCAGTCAGTCAGTGTTTTAGTCAGTCAATCTGTCAGTGGTTCAGTCATTATTTCAGTCATCAGTGTGTCACTCCGACTGCCAGTGTTTCAGTCAGTCTGTCAGTATTTCAGCCAGTGTGTCAGTATTTCAGCCAGTCACGGTTTCAGTCAGTCTGTCATTATTTAAATCAGATTGTCAGTATTTCAGTCAGTAGTTCAGTCAGTGTGTCAGTATTTAAGTCAGTCTGTCAGTGTTTCAGCCAATAGTTCAGCGTTTCAGTCAGTATTTCAGTTTGTCTTCCAGTACCGGCTGGGTGGAGTAGAGGTAACATCACTGCTCTGCATGGAGAGAGCCTGTGGCGTCATGGGTTCGATCCCAGCGAGAAACCTTTCCAGTAAGTGTCCTTGGGCAAGACACCTAACAGTCCATACTCGCCACCCAGGACATACTTGAAAACGAGAGAAATCTCAATGTATCCTTCCTGGTAAAATCCTTTCTCAAAATAAAATTTTAGTCAGTCAGTGTTTCAGTCGGTATTTCAGTTAGTCGTATTTCAGTCAGTGTTTCAGTCAGTCAGTATCTCAGTCAGTTGGTATTTCAGTCAGTATCTCATTCAGTCGCTGTTTCAATCAGTCGGTATTTCAGTCAGTCAGTATTTCAGTCAGTAGGTATTTGTTTCAGTCAGTCGGTATTTCAGTGTGTCAGTCAGTTGGTACTTTAGTCTGATTGAACGACACTGATTTTACCCACCATCATTGCAGATTTTTTGGGAATTGCTAATGGTGCCCTACGGTCTGTTCATATTTAGACTACTATCTAAATCAAGGGAATACTGTATGGATTATTAATTTTTGATACGGTAATCGGACTGGTACAATTGTACATGTAGAACCATCATGGAATGTACATTATACCATCAATAGAGTTATTGACCATTGCAATACCATCATACCTTATACCATTATATTTCACTACACATTCTTGTGTTTATTATGTATGTCTGCCCACTCAGATGCCCTATATGCTCTACCCCGACCTGGCGCTTGGTCGGAGGCTATGGAGACGGTGGGCCCACGTCTCTTGGCTGTTCCGATCGGGTGTTGGGCAGATGTGTCAGATGACCTGGCGGGCGGATGAGGGGAGGCCTCCCCTGCTGTTTCTGGAGGTATGGTGGACGCTGTCTCAGGCCTAGATGCCTGTTTACGTCTGTTACAAGCAGAGGATGACGATGCCCCGCTGACTAAAGGCGTCTGGCGCCAGATGATGACGGCGCTGCGGGGCTATGGAGAGGAGGTGACTCTGATGAGGGTGAGTTGTGAGGCGATGGATCCCCTGAACAGAGTTCCACCGGGGAGGTCCCGAGGAGCAGCCGACACACTTATATGTGAGACCATGGAGGCGGACAGTGGTGTGGATGGCGATCCGGAGTCTCTACCCCTGCAGGAGGATGAACTGCCGCCGCTGAGTAATTCCAGAGGATCTGCTATGCATGGCTCGATGGGTTGCGCAGGGCTTGACGGTGCGGTGGTGGAGCCCACGGACACCAAACGTGACCTGAAGATGGAGGAACGTCCCCCCATACTGTTCGGAAGGAAACCGCGGTCTGCACCTTCGGTTCTGTCCCTTACCGCTCTGCTGGCTAAGGCTCTTGAGTCTGATAAGGCCGAACCACCTGGATTGCCTTACGGGACGTTGCCTGCAATGGCCCCGTTTCCGTTTATGGACACGGGCTGAAGTACCTCGCCTCATGTCCTGGACTGAAACTCTCCCTCACTTGATCTCGACTTTGATACCCCCTCGATGCCTCACATACGGAGTTTTCCTACTTTGAGACCCCCCATCTGGGGCTGTTACTTGTCAGTATGTAGCTATCCTTTGATGACTTTCCTATTTTGTTATTACTAGCTGTTCTTCGGATGATATTTTCCGGCCCTGTATGAATATAGTTGACTCTACCAGAGATTACCCAATGTTTTGGTCTTTACGCCGAGTGTTTTCTACCCCCGATGTCTCACCTTATACGTTTCTAAGTATTTGATCTATGACCCTCCCCCTACCCTTATATATGTGTACTATTATCTGATGAGACCCCCCTATCTGGGGATGTTTATTTAATTTATTTTTTCTTTTTTCTCTTTTTTCTTCTTTCTTTTTCTTCTTTCTTTTTCTTCTTTCTCTCTCTCACGTTATTCCTCAAAGGCTTGCACTGCAGAAGATGGTGTATCCATTCCCCCCACCCCCTTTTTTTTTTTTTTTTCTCTGGCATTACTGGGATGCCTGAGGCGCGCCACCATAACTTTGCGTTATGATTGGCCCTTAGGGTCCTGGGCCCCGTGACATTGTCCCTCCATGGCCTCCTTCAGGAGCGTGCCAGGAGCGTCACGGCAATGGCCTTTGCTATTTTTCACAACCCCCCCCTTTTTTTTTTTTTTTCTCTCTCTCTGTTATTTGGATTACCATCTTTTTGATAGCGTTGTGAACATAATTCCTTGTGATGATGCAATGTTTCCTGCAGACAACCTAATTTTTGATTTCTATTTCGATGAGACCCCCCTCTTTGGGGATGTTTATCGGCGTTGATTTCCTGCTGTCCAGCCTGTTGTGGCCCTGCGCGGCCGTTTACTGTTAGTTGTATTGATGACAATGTTACAAAATAAAAAATTTTGAAAAAAAAAAAAAAAATATTATGTATGTCTGTGGTAAATGTTGTGTTTTAGGTTTTTGATTGTTTGATTTTGAAATTACGATTTCCTATTAAAGGTTTATTAGGATCCCTTTGGGGGATCTTATACGGCATAGTTTACGGTACTTTTTTCTGAACTTTATTGTTCAGATTTTTTTCTGTGCAGTTATTTGAGGGTTTAATCCCTATTTGAGTACCTATTGACCTCAACTCCTCTCTTTTCTCCGGTACTTCAGTCAGTGTTTCAGTCAGTCAGTGTTTCAGTCAGTCAATGTTTAAGTCAGTCAGTGTTTCAGTCAGTCAATGTTTCAGTCAGTCTGTATTTCAGTCAGTGTCAATCAGTGTTTCAGTCAGTCAGTGTCAGTCAGTGTTTCAGTCAGTCAGTGTTAGTCGGTATTTCAGTAAGTCGGTGTTTCAGTCAGTCGGTATTTCAGTAAGTCGGTGTTTCAGTCAGTCGGTATTTCATTTAGTTGGAGTTTCAGTCAGTCGGTATTTCAGTCAGTCAGTGTGTCAGTCAGTCAGTCAGTCGGTATTTCAGTCAGTCAGTGTGTCAGTCAGTGGGTATTTCAGTCAGTCAATGTGTCAGTCAGTGTGTCAGTCAGTCAGTGTTTCAGTCGGTCGGTATTTCAGTCAGTCAACGTGTCAGTCAGTGTGTCAGTAAGTCTGTGTTTCAGTCAGTCAGTATTTCAGTCAGTCGGTATTTCAGTCAGTCAGTGTTTCCGTCAGTCAGTGTTTCAGTCAGTGTTTCAGTCAGTCGGTATTTCAGTCAGTGTGTCAGTCAGTTGGTAATTCAGTCTGATTGAACGATACTGACTTTACCCACCATCATCGCAGATTTTGTGGGAATTGCTAATGGTGCCCTACGGTCTGTTCATATTTAGACTACTATCTAAATCAAGGGAATACTGTATGGATTATTAGTTTTTGATACGGTGATCGGACTGGTACAATTGTACATGTAGAAGCATCATGGAATGCACATTACATACCATCAATAGAGTTATTGACCATTGCAATACCATCATACCTTATACCATTATATTTCACTACACATTCTTGTTTTTATTATGTATGTCTGTGGTAAATGTTGTGTTTTAGGTTTTTGATTGATTTTGAAATTACAATTTCCTATTAAAGGATTATTAGGATCCCTTTGGGGGATCTTATACGGCATAGTTTACGGTACTTTTTTCTGAACTTTATTGTTCAGATTTGTTTCTGTGCAGTTATTTGAGGGTTTAATCCCTATTTGACCTATTGACCTCGACTCCTCTCTTTTCTCCGGTACTTCAGTCAGTCAGTGTTTCAGTCAGTCAGTGTTTCAGTCAGTCAATGTTTAAGTCAGTCAATGTTTAAGTCAGTCGGTATTTCAGTCAGTGTCAATTAGTGTTTCAGTCAGTCAGTGTTTCAGTCAGTCGGTATTTCAGTCAGTCGGTGTTTCAGTCAGTCGGTATTTCATTTAGTCGGAGTTTCAGTCAGTCGGTATTTCATTTAGTCGGAGTTTCAGTCAGTCGGTATTTCAGTCAGTCAGTGTGTCAGTCAGTCGGTATTTCAGTCCGTCAGTGTTTCAGTCAGTCAGTGTGTCAGTCAGTTGGTATTTCAGTCTGTATTTCAGTCAGTCAGTGTTTTAGTCAGTCGGTGCTTCAGTCAGTTGGTATTTCAGTCAACAGTCAGTCAGTGTTTCAGTCAGTCGGTATTTCAGTCAGTCAGTGGTTCAGTCAGTCGGGGTTTCTGTCAGTCTGGTGCTGTCAATCGATGTGTCAGCTGGTGTTTCTTTCGGTATTTCAGTCAGTCAGTGTTTCTGGCGGTATTTCAGTCAGTCAGTGTTTCAGTCAGTCAGTGTTTCAGTCAGTCAGTGTCAGTCAGTGTTTCTTTCGGTATTTCAGTCAGTCAGTGTTTCAGTCAGTCAGTGTTTCTGTCGGTATTTCAGTCAGTCAGTGTTTCAGTCAGTCAGTGTTTCAGTCAGTCGGAGTTTCTGTCAGTCGGTATTTCAGTCAGTCGGTGTTTCTGTCAGTCGGTATTTCAGTCAGTTGGTGTTTCAGTCAGTTGGTGTTTCAGTCAGTCAGTGTTTCAGTCGCAGTCGGTGTTTCAGTCAGTTGGTGTTTCAGTCAACAGTCAGTCAGTTTTTCAGTCAGTCGGTATTTAAGTCAGTCAGTGTTTCAGTCAGTCGGTGTTATAGTCAGTCAGTGTCAGTCGGTGTTTCAGTCAGTCGGTGTTTCAGTCAGTCGGTATTTCAGTCAGTCGGTGTTTCTGTCAGTCGGAGTTTCAGTCAGTCGCTGTTTCAGTCAGTCGCTGTTTCAGTCAGTCGGTATTTAAGTCAGTCAGTATGTCAGTCAGTTGGTATTTCAATCAGTGTTTCAGTCAGTTGGTGTTTCAGTCAGTCATTGTTTCAGTCAGTCGGTGTTTAAGTCAGTCAGTTTCAATCAGTGTTTCAGTCAGTCAGTGTTTCAGTCAGTGTTTCAGTCAGTATTTCAGTCAGTCAGTGTGTCGTCAGTTGGTATTTCAGTCAGTCAGTGTTTCAGTCAGTCGGTGTTTCAGTCAGTCAGTGTCAATCAGTGTTTCAGTCAGTCAGTGACAGTCAGTGTTTCAGTTAGTCAGTATTTCAGTCAGTCAGTGGTTCAGTCAGTCAGTGTGTCAGTCAGTCAGTGTTTCAGTCAGTCAGTGTGTCAGTCAGTCAGTGTTTCAGTCAGTCAGTGTGTCGGTCAGTCAGCGTTTAAGTCAGTCGGTATTTCAGTCAGTCAGTGTGTCAGTCAGTCGGTATTTCAGTCAGTCAATGTGTCAGTCAGTGTGTCAGTCAGTCAGTGTTCCAGTCAGTCGGTATTTCAGTCAGTCAGTGTGTCAGTCAGTTGGTATTTCAATCAGTGTTTCAGTCAGTTGGTGTTTCAGTCAATCAGAGTTTCAGTCAGTGTCAATCAGTGTTTCAGTCAATGTTTCAGTCAGTCGGTATTTCAGTCAGTCAGTGTGTCGGTCAGTTGGTATTTCAGTCAGTCAGTGTTTCAGTCAGTCAGTGTTTCAGTCAGTCAGTGTCAATCAGTGTTTCAGTCAGTGACAGTCAGTGTTTCAGTCAGTCAGTATTTCAGTCAGTCAATGTGTCAGTCAGTGTGTCAGTCAGTCAGTGATCAGTCAGTCGGTATTTCAGTCAGTCAATGTGTCAGTATGTCAGTCAGTGTTTCAGTCAGTCGGTATTTCAGTCTCAGTCTGTGTTTTAGTCAGTCGGTGTTTCAGTCATTTGGTATTTCAGTCGGTGTTTCAGTCAGTTGGTGTGTCAGTCAATCAGAGTTTCAGTCAGTGTCAATCAGTGTTTCAGTCAATGTTTCAGTCAGTCGGTATTTCAGTCAGTCAGTGTGTCGGTCAGTTGGTGTTTCAGTCAGTCAGTGGTTCAGTCAGTCGGTGTTTCTGTCAGTCTGGTGCTGTCAATCGATGTGTCAGCTGGTCAGTGGTTTTTTTTTTCTGTCGGTATTTCAGTCAGTCAGTGTTTCAGCCAGTGTTTCTGTCGGTATTTCAGTCAGTCACTGTTACAGTCAGTCGGTGTTTCAGTCAGTTGGTGTTTCAGTAAGTTGGCATTTCAGTCGGTGTTTCAGTCAGTTGGTGTTTCAGTCAGTCGGTATTTAAGTTAGTCAGTATTTCAGTCAGTCGGTGTTATAGTCAGTCAGTGTCAGTCGGTGTTTCAGTCAGTCGGTGTTTCTGTCAGTCAGAGTTTCAATCGTTGTTTAAGTCAGTCAGTTTCAATCAGTGCTTCAGTCAGTCAGTGTCAATCAGTGTTTCAGTCAGTTGGTGTTTCAGTCAGTTGGTGTTTCAGTCGGTGTTTCAGTCAGTTGGTGTTTCAGTCAGTCAGTGTCAATCAGTGTTTCAGTCAGTCAGTGACAGTCAGTGTTTCAGTCAGTCGGTATTTCAGTCAGTCAGTGTTTCAGTCAGTCGGTGTTTCAGTCAGTCAGTGTTTCTGTCAGTGTTTCTGTCAGTCAGTGTTTAAGGCTAGGGTCAAACGAAAGCATTTTTACACGCGAACATAAAAAAGTGCGTCCGAACGGATTGATGTATTTTTTCACGGAATATGCGAAAACGGTCATATGATGCGCATGTTCGTGCGTGATGTTTTATGAATCCAAACCAGGAAACTTTTTGCGTCTGGACGTTATGTTGGCCGGACATGAGCAGGGTCTGACGTCTCCAAATCACACACACACACCGCTAGCGGGCGCAGCACACTCTGTACGTCCGTACTAGAGGTTCTGCGTTCTCGAAAAAATTAGTTCATTTTCCACTTGCGTTGCACGGCCGGACTTTCGTGCGACCGTACTTCGTATATTGGCCGTCATTGCCCGTCATTTGCTGCTAGTGCGGCGTGATTATGTGCGCCAGAACGCACGTTAAAAATGCGCTGGTCTGACCCCAGCCTAAGTCAGTCGGTATTTCTGTTGGTATTTCAGTCAGTCAGTGTTTCAGTCAATCGGTGTTTCAGTCAGTCAGTGTGTCAGTCAGTGTTTCAGTCAGTCAGTGAGTCAGTCAGTGTGTCAGTCAGTGTTTAAGTCAGTCAGTATTTCAGTCAGTCAGTATTTCAGTCAGTCAATGTGTCAGTCAGTGTGTCAGTCAGTCAGTCAGTGTTTCAGTCAGTCAGTATTTCATTCAGCCAGTGTGTCAGTCAGTTGGTGTTTCAGTCAATCAGTGTTTCAGTCAGTGTTTCAGTCAGTCAGTGTTTCAGTCAGCCAGTTTCAGTCAGTTGGTGTTTCAGTCAGTCGTTGTTTCTGTCGGTATTTCAGTCAGTCAGTGTTTCTGTCAGTCAGTGTTTCAGTCAGTCGGTGTTTCTGTCGGTATTTCAGTTAGTCAGTGTTTCAGTCAGTCAGTATTTCAGTCAGTCAGTGTTTCAGTCAGTCGGTGGTTCAGTCAGTCGGTGTTTCTGTCAGTCTGGTGCTGTCAATCGATGTGTCAGTTGGTCAGTGTTTCTGTCGGTATTTCAGTCAGTTGGTGTTTCAGTCAGACAGTGTTTCTGTCAGTATTTCAGTCAGTCGGTGTTTCAGTCAGTCAGTGTTTCAGTCAGTCTGTATTTCAGTCAGTCGGTGTTTCTGTCAGTCGGAGTTTCAGTCAGTCGCTGTTTCAGTCAGTCGCTGTTTCAGTCAGTCGGTATTTAAGTCAGTCAGTATGTCAGTCAGTTGGCATTTCAATCAGTGTTTCAGTCAGTTGGTGTTTCAGTCAGTCGGTGTCAGTCTGTGTTTCAGTCAGTCGCTGTTTAAGTCAGTCAGTTTCAATCAGTGTTTCAGTCAGTCAGTGTTTCAGTCAGTGTTTCAGTCAGTCAGTATTTCAGTCAGTCAGTGTGTCGTCAGTTGGTATTTCAGTCAGTCAGTGTTTCAGTCAGTCGGTGTTTCAGTCAGTCAGTGTCAATCAGTGTTTCAGTCAGTCAGTGACAGTGTTTCAGTTAGTCAGTATTTCAGTCAGTCAGTGGTTCAGTCAGTCAGTGTGTCAGTCAGTCAGTGTTTCAGTCAGTCAGTGTGTCAGTCAGTCAGTGTTTCAGTCAGTCAGTGTGTCAGTCAGTCAGTGTTTAAGTCAGTCGGTATTTCAGTCAGTCAGTGTGTCAGTCAGTCGGTATTTCAGTCAGTCAATGTGTCAGTCAGTGTGTCAGTCAGTCAGTGTTCCAGTCAGTCAGTATTTCAGTCAGTCAGTGTGTCAGTCAGTTGGTATTTCAATCAGTGTTTCAGTCAGTTGGTGTTTCAGTCAATCAGAGTTTCAGTCAGTGTCAATCAGTGTTTCAGTCAATGTTTCAGTCAGTTGGTATTTCAGTCAGTGTTTCAGTCAGTCAGTGTTTCAGTCAGTCAGTGTCAATCAGTGTTTCAGTCAGTGACAGTCAGTGTTTCAGTCAGTCGGTATTTCAGTCAGTCAATGTGTCAGTCAGTGTGTCAGTCAGTCAGTGATCAGTCAGTCGGTATTTCAGTCAGTCAATGTGTCAGTATGTCAGTCAGTGTTTCAGTCAGTCGGTATTTCAGTCAGTCAGTGTTTCAGTCTCAGTCTGTGTTTTAGTCAGTCAGTGTTTCAGTCATTTAGTATTTCAGTCGGTGTTTCAGTCAGTTGGTGTGTCAGTCAACAGTCAGTCTGTATTTCAGTTGTTTCAGTCAGTTGGTGTTTCAGTCAGAGTTTCAGTCAGTGTCAATCAGTGTTTCAGTCAATGTTTCAGTCAGTCGGTATTTCAGTCAGTCAGTGTGTCGGTCAGTTGGTGTTTCAGTCAGTGGTTCAGTCAGTCGGTGTTTCTGTCACTCTGGTGCTGTCAATCGATGTGTCAGCTGGTCAGTGTTTTTTTTTTTTTTCTGTCGGTATTTCAGTCAGTCAGTGTTTCATTCAGTGTTTCTGTCGGTATTTCAGTCAGTCACTGTTACAGTCAGTCGGTGTTTCAGTCAGTTGGTGTTTCAGTCAGTCAGTGTCAGTCAGTGTTTCAGTCTCAGTCGGTGTTTCAGTCAGTTGGTGTTTCAGTAAGTTGGTATTTCAGTCGGTGTTTCAGTCAGTTGGTGTTTCAGTCAGTCGGTATTTAAGTTAGTCAGTATTTCAGTCAGTCGGTGTTATAGTCAGTCAGTGTCAGTCGGTGTTTCAGTCAGTCGGTGTTTCTGTCAGTCAGAGTTTCAATCGTTGTTTAAGTCAGTCAGTTTCAATCAGTGCTTCAGTCAGTCAGTGTCAATCAGTGTTTCAGTCAGTTGGTGTTTCAGTCGGTGTTTCAGTCAGTTGGTGTTTCAGTCAGTCAGTGTCAATCAGTGTTTCAGTCAGTCAGTGACAGTCAGTGTTTCAGTCAGTCGGTATTTCAGTCAGTCGGTGTTTCAGTCAGTCAGTGTTTCTGTCAGTCAGTGTTTCTGTCAGTCAGTGTTTAAGGCTAGGGTCAAACGAAAGCATTTTTACACGCGAACATAAAAAAGTGCGTCCGAACGGATTGATGTATTTTTTCACGGAATATGCGAAAACGGTCATATGATGCGCATGTTCGTGCGTGATGTTTTACGAATCCAAACCAGGAAACTTTTTGCGTCTGGACGTTATGTTGGCCGGACATGAGCAGGGTCTGACGTCTCCAAATCACACACACACACCGCTAGCGGGCGCAGCACACTCTGTACGTCCGTACTAGAGGTTCTGCGTTCTCGAAAAAATGAGTTCATTTTCCACTTGCGTTGCACGGCCGGACTTTCGTGCGACCGTACTTCGTATATTGGCCGTCATTGCCCGTCATTTGCTGCTAGTGCGGTGTGATTATGTGCGCCAGAACGCACGTTAAAAATGCGCTGGTCTGACCCCAGCCTAAGTCAGTCGGTATTTCTGTTGGTATTTCAGTCAGTCAGTGTTTCAGTCAATCGGTGTTTCAGTCAGTCAGTGTGTCAGTCAGTGTTTAAGTCAGTCGGTATTTCAGTCAGTCAGTATTTCAGTCAGTCAATGTGTCAGTCAGTGTGTCAGTCAGTCAGTGTTTCAGTCAGTCAGTATTTCATTCAGCCAGTGTGTCAGTCAGTTGGTGTTTCAGTCAATCAGTGTTTCAGTCAGTGTTTCAGTCAGTCAGTTGGTGTTTCAGTCAGTCGTTGTTTCTGTCGGTATTTCAGTCAGTCAGTGTTTCTGTCAGTCAGTGTTTCAGTCAGTCGGTGTTTCTGTCGGTATTTCAGTTAGTCAGTGTTTCAGTCAGTCAGTATTTCAGTCAGTCAGTGTTTCAGTCAGTCGGTGGTTCAGTCAGTCGGTGTTTCAGTCAGACGGTGTTTCTGTCAGTCTGGTGCTGTCAATCGATGTGTCAGTTGGTCAGTGTTTCTGTCGGTATTTCAGTCAGTTGGTTTTTCAGTCAGACAGTGTTTCTGTCAGTATTTCAGTCAGTCGGTGTTTCAGTCAGTCAGTGTTTCAGTCAGTCAGTGTTTCAGTTAGTCAGTGTTTCTGTCGGTGTTTCAGTCAGTCAGTGTTTCAGTCAGTTGGTGTTTCAGTCAATCGGTGTTTCTGTCAGTCGGTGTTGCTATCGGTACTTTAGTCAGTCGGTGTTTCAGTCAGTCGTGTTTCGGTCAGACGGTATTTCAGTCAGTCAGTATCAGTCAGTGTTTCAGTCTCAGTCGGTGTTTCAGTCAATCAATGTGTCAGCTGGTCAGTGTTTCTTTCGGTATTTCAGTCAGTCTGTGTTTCATTCAGTCGGTGTTTCTGTCAGTGGGTGTTTCAGTCAGTCGCTGTTTCAGTCAGTGTTTCAGTCAGTCAGTGTTTCAGTCAGTCGGTATTTCAGTCAGTCATTGTGTCAGTCAGTTGGTATTTCAATTAGTGTTTCAGTCAATCGGTGTCAGTCAGTGTTTTAGTCAGTCGGTGTTTAGGTCAGTCAGTGTCAATCAGTGTTTCAGTCAGTCAGTGTCAGTCAGTGTTTCAGTCAGTCAGTGTTTCAGTCAGTTTTTCAGTCAGTCAGTGGGTATTTCAGTCAGTGTTTCAGTCAGTCGGTGTTTCAGTCAGTCGGTATTTCAGTCAGTCAGTGTCAGTCAGTGTTTCAGTCAGTCAGTGTTTCAGTCAGTTTTTCAGTCAGTCAGTGGGTATTTCAGTCAGTGTTTCAGTCAGTCGGTGTTTCAATCAGTCGGTATTTCAGTCAGTCAGTGTCAATCAGTGTTTCTGTCAGTCTGTATTTCAGTCAGTCAGTGTGTCAGTCAGTGTTTCAGTCAGTGTTTCAGTCAGTCGGAATTTCAGTCAGTGTGTCAGTCAGTAGGTATTTCAGTCAGTCAATGTTTTAGTCAGTCAGTCGGTATTTCAGTCAGTCAGTGTGTCAGTCAGTCAGTGTTTCAGTTAGTAGGTGTTTCAGTCAGTCAGTGTGTCAGTCAGTCAGTGTTTCAGTCAGTGTGTCAGTCAGTCAGTGTTTCAGTCAGTCAGTATTTCAGTCAGTATTTCAGTCAGTCAGTGTGTCAGTCAGTCATTGTGTCAGTCATTCAGTGTTTCAGTCAGTCAGTGTGTCAGTCAGTTGGTGTTTCAGTCAGTTGGTGTTTCTGTCGGTATTTCAGTCAGTGTTTCAGTCAGTTAGTATTTCAGTCAGTCAGTGTTTCTGTCTGTATATCAGTCAGTCAGTGTTTCAGTCGGTCGGTGGTTCAGTCAGTCGTTGTTTCAGTCAGATGGTGTGTCACGGTTCCCGGATCCCACCACGCAGTCCTTAAAGCCCAACACTCCACAGAGCCCAAAAGCTACCAACAGGGTAGCCGGAGAAGAATCCCTAACTGTCTGGTCCTTAGAATTGGCCAGGTATACTAGCTAGACAGAAAGGGTTAATCAAAGACAATGACGTAATACAAAACCAGGTCAGCAAGACGGGGGTAGTCAGACGAGCCAGAATCAGGAATACAGAGTATAGAATAGTCAAATGGAATAGCCGGGTCGATATCAGTGCAGAAGCGTAGTACAAGAAAATAGTCTAGGGCAACGGAAGGCAGAATAGTCAGAAAACAAGCAGAGGTCAATAACAGGTTAAATCACGAGAGAATTCAGGTACAAAGAGCTCAGGTATGGATAACCACGATCTGGCACTGCTTAGAAGGAACTGTTGGTTTTTAAAAGACCTTCACCAGACCGCGCCCCCCTCTCAAGCCGCACCTCATGCAGCCACCTCCCTGCCTGTTTCAATTTAAACCGGGTGTTGGTGAGCGAGCAGCATCAGACATGCTGCCCTCAAGCACACCGGAAAGGCTGGAAGCCCCCAATGTTACAGTACCCCCCTCTCCACGGGAGGCCACGGATGACCAACAGGACAAGTGGCAGGACGACCACCGGGGCGAGTGGCAGTACGACCACCAGGGCGATCGGGGTGCGAGGCATGGAACGCCCTGACCAACCTAGAGGCAGACATGTTGGAAGCCGGAATCCAGGACCAGTCCTCCAGACCATAACCCACCCAATCGACCAGGTACTGCAGAGCACCCCTAAACAGCCTAGAATCCAGAACTTTCCTAACCTCATACTCTGTCTCTCCATCAACCTGAACAGGTGGAGGAGGAGGAACGACCGGCGTGTGCCTGTTACACAACAAAGGCTACAGTAGGGAGGTGTGGAAGACGTTGTGCAAGCGAAGATGTCTAGGAAGGGTAAGAGCATAAGCCACAGGGTTAACGCGGCGAATGATCTTATATGGACCGATAAACCAAGGTGCCATTTTCATAGAAGGCACCCGCAACTTCACATTCCTAGTGGACAACCAAACTCTATCCCCCACGTTGTAGGAAGGAGCTTGTAACCTATGACTGTCAGCCTTGCGTTTCTGGACAGCAACATTGCGCTCCATGTTTTCGCGAATCTGTCTCCAAATATACTGTAGTTGTGTGAGATGTTCATCGAGAGCCGGGATGGCCTGTTCAGCAAACTGAAGCGGTAGAGCCGGAGGGAAAAAACCATAGATAGCAGAAAAAGGAGGGTGGCCAGTGGTCTCGTTAACAGCGTTATTACGTGCATACTCAGCCCAGGGCAACAACTCCGACCAATTGTCTTGTTGTTGTGTGGTAAAGCAACGTATGTACTGCTCGAGACCCTGATTTGCCCTCTCTGCTGCCCCATTGGTTTGTGGATGATATGCTGAAGAGAAGGCCAATCGCACCCCCATCTCCGCACAGAAATCCCTCCAGAACGAGAGACGAACTGAGCTCCTCTGTCAGAGACTATTTCAGACGGAACCCCATGTATTCGTACAATCTCTCTAGCAAAGACGACCGTCAATTCTTTGGCTGTAGGAAGCTTAGGTAAAGGAATAAAATGAGCCATTTTGGAAAAACGGTCTACAACTGTCAGAACCACAGCATGACCCTTGGACTTCGGCAAGTCCACAATAAAATCCATGGATAGATGAGACCAAGGCCAGATCGTAATGTCACGGTTCCCGGATCCCACCACGCAGTCCTTAAAGCCCAACACTCCACAGAGCCCAAAACCTAGAAGAATCCCTGTCTGGTCCTTAGAATTGGCCAGGTATACTAGCTAGACAGAAAGGGTTAATCAAAGACAATGTCGTAATACAAAACCAGGTCAGCAACACAGGGGGTAGTCAGACGAGCCAGAATCAGGAATACAGAGTATAGAATAGTCAAATGGAATAGCCGGGTCGATATCAGTGCAGAAGCGTAGTACAAGAAAATAGTCTAGGGCAATGGAAGGCAGAATAGTCAGAAAACAAGCAGAGGTCAATAACAGGTTAAATCACGAGAGAATTCAAGTACAAGGAGCTCAGGTATGGATAACCACAATCTGGCACTGCTTAGAAGGAACTGTTGGTTTTTAAAAGACCTTCACCAGACCGCGCCCCCCTCTCAAACCACACCTCATGCAGCCACCTCCCTGCCTGTTTCAATTTAAACCGGGTGTTGGTGAGCGAGCAGCATCAGACATACTGCCCTCAAGCACACCGGAAAGGGGGGAAGCCCCCTACATTACACAGTGTTTCTGTCAGTCTGGTGCTGTCAATCGATGTGTCAGTTGGTCATTGTTTCTGGCGGTATTTCAGTCAGTCGGTGTTTCAGTCAGTGTTTCAGTTAGTCAGTGTTTCTGTCGGTATTTCAGTCAGTCAGTGTTTCAGTCAGTTGGTGTTTCAGTCAGTTGGTGTTTTTATCAGTCGGTGTTGCTATCGGTACTTTAGTCAGTCGGTGTTTCAGTCAGTCAGTCAGTATCAGTCAGTGTTTCAGTCTCAGTCGGTGTTTCAGTCCGTTGGTGTTTCATTCAGTCGGTGTGTCTGTCAGTGGTTGTTTCAGTCAGTCGGTATTTCAGTCAGTCAATGTCAGTCAGTGTTTCAGTCAGTCAGTGTTTCAGTCAGTTTTTCAGTCAGTCGGTATATCAGTCAGTGTGTCAGTCAGTTGGTATTTCAGTCAGTCACTGTTTCAGTCAGTCAGTATTTCCTTCAGTCAGTGTTTCAGTCAGTCGGTGTCAGTGTTTCAATCAGTCAGTGTTTCAATCAGTCGGTATTTCAGTCAGTCAGTGTCAATCAGTGTTTCAGTCAGTCAGTGTCAGTCAGTGTTTCAGTCAGTCTGTATTTCAGTCAGTCAGTGTTTCAGTCAGTCGGTGTTTCAATCAGTTGGTGTTTCTGTCAGTTGGTGTTTCAGTCAGTCGGTGTTTCAGTCAGTTGGTATTTCAGTCAGTCCGTGTATCAGTCAGTCAGTGTTTCAGTCAGTCGGAATTTCAGTCAGTCAGTGTGTCAGTCAGTTGGTGTTTCAGTCAGTCGGTGTTTCTGTCAGTCGGTGTTCCAATCGGTACTTTAGTTAGTCAGTGTTTCAGTCAGTCGCTCGTGTTTCGGTCAGGCGGTATTTCAGTCAGTCAGTCAGTATCAGTCAGTGTTTCAGTAATTTTTTCAGTCAGTCTGTATTTCAGTCAGTGTGTCAGTCAGTTGGTATTTCAGTCAGTCAGTATTTCGTTCAGTGTTTCAGTCAGTCGGTGTCAGTGTTTCAGTCAGTTGGTGTTTCAGTCAGTCGGTATTTCAGTCAGTCAGTGTCAATCAGTGTTTCAGTCAGTCAGTGTTTCAGTCAGTCTGTATTTCAGTCAGTCAGTGTTTCAGTCAGTCGGTGTTTCAGTCAGTTGCTGTTTCTGTAAGTCGGTGTTTCAGTCAGTCGGTGTTATAGTCAGTCAGTGTGTCAGTCAGTCAGTGTTTCAGTCAGTCGGAATTTCAGTCAGTCAGTGTGTCAGTCAGTAGGTATTTCAGTCAGTCAGTGTTTCAGTCAGTCGGTATTTCAGTCAGTCAGTGTGTCAGTCAGTCAGTATTTCAGTCAGTCAGTGTTTCAGTCAGTCAGTGTTTCAGTCAGTCGGTGTTTCAGTCAGTCGATGTCAGTGTTTCAGTCAGTCGGTGTTTCAGTCAGTCGGTAGTTCAGTCAGTCAGTGTCAGTCAGTGTTTCAGTCCGTCAGTGTTTCATTCATTCAGTGTTTCAGTCATTCAGTGTTTCAGTCAGTCAGTGTTTCAGTCAGTCAGTGTTTCAGTCAGTCGGTGTCAGTGTTTCAGTCGGTGTTTCAGTCAGTGTTTCAGTCAGTCAGTGTTTCAGTCAGTATTTCAGTCAGTCAGTGTTTCAGTCAGTCGGTGTTTCAGTCAGTTGCTGTTTCTGTAAGTCGGTGTTTCAGTCAGTCGGTGTTTCAGTCAGTCAGTGTGTCAGTCAGTCAGTGTTTCAGTCAGTCGGAATTTCAGTCAGTCAGTGTGTCAGTCAGTCGGTATTTCAGTCAGTCAGTGTCAATCAGTGTTTCAGTCAGTCAGTGTTTCAGTCAGTCTGTATTTCAGTCAGTCAGTGTTTCAGTCAGTCGGTGTTTCAGTCAGTTGCTGTTTCTGTAAGTCGGTGTTTCAGTCAGTCGGTGTTTCAGTCAGTCAGTGTGTCAGTCAGTCAGTGTTTCAGTCAGTCGGAATTTCAGTCAGTCAGTGTGTCAGTCAGTAGGTATTTCAGTCAGTCAGTGTTTCAGTCAGTCGGTATTTCAGTCAGTCAGTGTGTCAGTCAGTCAGTATTTCAGTCAGTCAGTGTTTCAGTCAGTCAGTGTTTCAGTCAGTCGGTGTTTCAGTCAGTCGGTGTCAGTGTTTCAGTCAGTCGGTGTTTCAGTCAGTCGGTACTTCAGTCAGTCAGTGTCAGTCAGTGTTTCAGTCAGTCAGTGTTTCAGTCAGTATTTCAGTCAGTCAGTGTTTCAGTCAGTCTGTGTTTCAGTCAGTCAGTGTGTCAGTCAGTGTTTCATTCAGTCAGTCAGTGTGTCAGTCAGTGTGTCAGTCATTCAGTGTTTAAGTCAGTCGGTATTTCAGTCAGTCAGTGTGTCAGTCAGTCAGTATCTCAGTCAGTCAGTGTTTCAGTCAGTCGGTGTTTCAGTCAGTCAGTGTCAGTCGGTGTTTCAGTCAGCCGGTGTTTCAGTCAATCGTGTCAGTCAGTGTTTCAGTCAGTCGGTATTTCAGTCAGTCAGTATCAATCAGTGTTTCAGTCAGTCTGTGTTTCAGTCAGTGTGTC
The DNA here is from genome assembly GCA_009667805.1 of Leptobrachium leishanense. NCBI lineage: Eukaryota > Metazoa > Chordata > Amphibia > Anura > Megophryidae > Leptobrachium > Leptobrachium leishanense. The sequence goes on from RXON01002420.1 coordinate 150,261, forward strand.
AGTCAGTGTTTCAGTCAGTCAGAGTGTCAGTCAGTCAGTGTTTCAGTCAGTCGGTATTTCAGTCAGTCAGTGTGTCAGTCAGTCAGTGTGTCAGTCAGTCGGTATTTCAGTTAGTCAGCGTGTCAGTCAGTCAGTGTTTCAGTCAGTGTGTCAGTCAGTTGGTATTTCAGTCAGCCGGTGTTTCTGTCGGTATTTCAGTCAGTCAGTGTTTCAGTCAGTCGGTGTTTCTGTCGGTATTTCAGTCAGTCAGTGTTTCAGTCAGTTGGTGTTTCTGTCGGTATTTCAGTCAGTCAGTGTGTCTGTCAGTTTGTGGTGCTGTCAATCGATGTGTCAGTCAGTCTGTGTTTCAGTCAGTCAGTGTGTCAGTCAGTGTTTCTGTCAGTCAGTGTTTCAGTCAGTCAGGGTGTCAGTCAGTCAGTGTTTCAGTCAGTCAGTATTTCAGTCAGTGTGTCAGTCAGTGTTTCAGTCAGTCAGTGTTTCAGTCAGTCAGTATTTCAGTCAGTCAGTGTGTCAGTCAGTCAGTGTTTCAGTCAGCCAGTATTTCAGTCAGTCAGTGTGTCAGTCAGTCAGTGTGTCAGTCAGTGTTTCAGTCAGTCAGTGTTTCAGTCAGTCAGTGTTTCTGTCAGTCAGTGTGTCAGTCAGTCAATGTGTCAGTCAGTGTTTCAGTCAGTCGGTGTTTCAGTCAGTCAGTCAGTGTGTCTGTCGGTGTTTCTGTCACTTGGTGTGTCAGTCAGTCAGTGCGTCAGTCAGTCAGTCAGTGTGTCAGTCACTTGGTGTTTCAGTCAGTGTGTCAGTCAGTCAGTGTTTCAGTCAGTCAGTGTTTTTGTCAATCAGTATTTCAGTCAGTCAGTCAGTGTTTCAGTCAGTGTGTCTGTCAGGCAGTGTTTCAGTCAATCAGTGTTTCAGTCAGTCAGTGTGTCAGTCAGTCAGTGTTTTAGTCAGTTAGTATTGCAGTCAGTCAGTGTGTCAGTCAGTCAGTCAGTCAGTGTTTCAGTCAGTCAGTGTGTCTGTCAGTCTGTGGTGCTGTCAATCGATGTGTCAGTCAGTCAGTGTTTCAGTCAGTCAGTGTGTCAGTCAGTCGGTTTTTTCAGTCAGTCGGTGTTTCAGTCAGTCAGTGTGTCAGTCAGTCAGTGTTTCTGTCAGTCAGTATTTCAGTCAGTCAGTGTTTCAGTCAGTCAGTCAGTATTTCAGTCAGTCAGTATTTCAGTCAGTCAGTGTGTCAGTCAGTCAGTGTGTCAGTATTTCAGTCAGTCGGTGTTTCAGTCAGTCAGTGTTTCAGTCAGTCAGTGTTTCAGTCAGTCAGTCAGTATTTCAGTCAGTCAGTATTTCAGTCAGTCAGTGTTTCAGTCAGTCAGTGTGTCAGTCAGTCGGTTTTTTCAGTCAGTCAGTGTGTCAGTCAGTCAGTGTTTCTGTCAGTCAGTATTTCAGTCAGTCAGTGTTTCAGTCAGTCAGTGTTTCTGTCAGTCAGTATTTCAGTCAGTCAGTATTTCAGTCAGTCAGTATTTCAGTCAGTATTTCAGTCAGTCAGTATTTCAGTCAGTCAGTATTTCAGTCAGTCAGTGTGTCAGTCAGTCAGTGTTTCAGTCAGTCGGTGTGTCAGTCAGTCAGTGTTTCAGTCAGTCGGTGTTTCAGTCAGTCAGTATTTCAGTCAGTGTGTCAGTCAGTCAGTCAGTATTTCAGTCAGTCAGTGTGTCAGTCAGTCAGTGTTTCAGTCAGTCGGTGTGTCAGTCAGTCAGTGTTTCAGTCAGTCGGTGTGTCAGTCAGTCAGTATTTCAGTCAGTCAGTATTTCAGTCAGTATTTCAGTCAGTCAGTGTGTCAGTCAGTCAGTCAGTCAGTATTTCAGTCAGTCAGTGTTTCAGTCAGTCAGTCAGTATTTCAGTCAGTCAGTATTTCAGTCAGTATTGCAGTCAGTGTGTCAGTCAGTCAGTATTTCAGTCAGTCAGTATTTCAGTCAGTCAGTGTTTCAGTCAGTCAGTGTTTCAGTCAGTCAGTCAGTATTTCAGTCAGTCAGTATTTCAGTCAGTCAGTCAGTATTTCAGTCAGTCAGTGTGTCAGTCAGTCAGTGTGTCAGTATTTCAGTCAGTCGGTGTTTCAGTCAGTCAGTGTTTCAGTCAGTCAGTATTTCAGTCAGTCAGTGTTTCAGTCAGTCAGTGTTTCAGTCAGTCAGTCAGTCAGTCAGTATTTCAGTCAGTCAGTGTTTCAGTCAGTCAGTCAGTCAGTATTTCAGTCAGTCAGTGTGTCAGTCAGTCAGTGTGTCAGTATTTCAGTCAGTCGGTGTTTCAGTCAGTCAGTGTTTCAGTCAGTCAGTATTTCAGTCAGTCAGTGTTTCAGTCAGTCAGTATTTCAGTCAGTCAGTGTTTCAGTCAGTCAGTCAGTCAGTCAGTATTTCAGTCAGTCAGTATTTCAGCCAGTCAGTCAGTCAGTATTTCAGTCAGTCGGTGTTTCAGTCAGTCAGTGTTTCAGTCAGTCAGTATTTCAGTCAGTCAGTGTTTCAGTCAGTCAGTCAGTCAGTATTTCAGTCAGTCAGTATTTCAGTCAGTATTTCAGTCAGTCAGTGTGTCAGTCAGTCAGTCAGTCAGTATTCCAGTCAGTCGGCATTTCAGTCAGTCAGTGTTTCAGTCAGTCAGTATTTCAGTCAGTCAGTATTTCAGTCAGTCAGTATTTCGGTCAGTCAGTATTTCAGTCAGTATTTCAGTCAGTCAGTGTGTCAGTCAGTCAGTATTTCAGTCAGTCAGTGTTTCAGTCAGTCAGTATTTCAGTCAGTCAGTATTTCAGTCAGTCAGTATTTCAGTCAGTCAGTGTGTCAGTATTTCAGTCAGTCGGTGTTTCAGTCAGTCAGTGTTTCAGTCAGTCAGTGTTTCAGTCAGTCAGTATTTCAGTCAGTCAGTGTTTCAGTCAGTCAGTCAGTCAGTGTTTCAGTCAGTCAGTGTTTCAGTCAGTCAGTCAGTATTTCAGTCAGTCAGTATTTCAGTCAGTATTTCAGTCAGTCAGTCAGTGTTTCAGTCAGTCAGTCAGTATTTCAGTCAGTGTTTCTGCCTGTCAGTCAGTGTTTCAGTCAGTCAGTGTGTCAGTCAGTCAGTGTTTCAGTCAGTCAGTATTTCAGTCAGTCAGTATTTCAGTCAGTATTTCAGTCAGTCAGTGTGTCAGTCAGTCAGTATTTCAGTCAGTCAGTATTTCAGTCAGTCAGTATTTCAGTCAGTCAGTGTTTCAGTCAGTCAGTATTTCAGTCAGTCAGTCAGTCAGTATTTCAGTCAGTCGGTGTTTCAGTCAGTGTTTCAGTCAGTCAGTATTTCAGTCAGTCAGTATTTCAGTCAGTCAGTGTTTCAGTCAGTCAGTCAGTATTTCAGTCAGTCAGTATTTCAGTCAGTCAGTGTGTCAGTCAGTCAGTCAGTATTTCAGTCAGTCAGTATTTCAGTCAGTCAGTGTGTCAGTCAGTCAGTCAGTATTTCAGTCAGTCGGTGTTTCAGTCAGTCAGTGTTTCAGTCAGTCAGTATTTCAGTCAGTCAGTGTTTCAGTCAGTCAGTCAGTCAGTATTTCAGTCAGTCAGTATTTCAGTCAGTATTTCAGTCAGTCAGTGTGTCAGTCAGTCAGTCAGTATTTCAGTCAGTCAGTATTTCAGTCAGTCAGTATTTCAGTCAGTCAGTGTTTCAGTCAGTCAGTCAGTCAGTCAGTATTTCAGTCAGTCAGTATTTCAGTCAGTCAGTGTGTCAGTCAGTCAGTCAGTATTTCAGTCAGTCGGTGTTTCAGTCAGTCAGTGTTTCAGTCAGTCAGTATTTCAGTCAGTCAGTGTTTCAGTCAGTCAGTATTTCAGTCAGTATTTCAGTCAGTCAGTATTTCAGTCAGTCTGTGTTTCAGTCAGTCAGTATTTCAGTCAGTATTTCAGTCAGTCAGTATTTCAGTCAGTCAGTCAGTCAGTCAGTATTTCAGTCAGTCAGTCAGTGTGTCAGTCAGTCAGTCAGTATTTCAGTCAGTCGGTGTTTCAGTCAGTCAGTGTTTCAGTCAGTCAGTCAGTCAGTCAGTATTTCAGTCAGTCAGTATTTCAGTCAGTCAGTATTTCAGTCAGTCAGTCAGTCAGTATTTCAGTCAGTCAGTCAGTGTGTCAGTCAGTCAGTCAGTATTTCAGTCAGTCAGTATTTCAGTCAGTCAGTGTTTCAGTCAGTCAGTCAGTATTTCAGTCAGTCAGTATTTCAGTCAGTCAGTACTTCAGTCAGTCAGTGTGTCAGTCAGTCAGTCAGTATTTCAGTCAGTCGGTGTTTCAGTCAGTCAGTGTTTCAGTCAGTCAGTATTTCAGTCAGTCAGTGTTTCAGTCAGTCAGTCAGTATTTCAGTCAGTCAGTATTTCAGTCAGTCAGTACTTCAGTCAGTCAGTGTGTCAGTCAGTCAGTCAGTATTTCAGTCAGTCGGTGTTTCAGTCAGTCAGTGTTTCAGTCAGTCAGTATTTCAGTCAGTCAGTGTTTCAGTCAGTCAGTCAGTCAGTCAGTATTTCAGTCAGTCAGTATTTCAGTCAGTCAGTGTGTCAGTCAGTCAGTCAGTATTTCAGTCAGTCAGTGTTTCAGTCAGTCAGTCAGTCAGTATTTCAGTCAGTCAGTGTGTCAGTCAGTATTTCAGTCAGTCGGTGTTTCAGTCAGTCAGTCAGTGTTTCAGTCAGTCAGTATTTCAGTCAGTCAGTATTTCAGTCAGTCAGTCAGTGTTTCAGTCAGTCAGTCAGTGTTTCAGTCAGTCAGTCAGTCAGTATTTCAGTCAGTCAGTGTTTCAGTCAGTCAGTCAGTGTTTCAGTCAGTCAGTATTTCAGTCAGTCAGTGTTTCAGTTGGTCGGTGAGTCTGTCAGTCGGTCAGTGAGTCTGTCAGTCAGTCAGTGAGTCTGTCAGTCAGTGAGTCTGTCAGTCGGTCGGTCAGTCAGTCAGTGAGTGAGTCAGTATTTCAGTCAGTCAGTATTTCAGTCAGTATTTCAGTCAGTCAGTATTTCAGTCAGTATTTCAGTCAGTCAGTCAGTCAGTATTTCATTTCAGTCAGTCAGTCAGTGTTTCAGTCAGTCAGTCAGTGTTTAAGTCAGTCAGTGTTTCAGTCAGTCAGTCAGTCAGTGTTTCAGTCAGTCAGTGTTTCAGTCGGTCGGTGAGTCTGTCAGTCGGTGAGTCTGTCAGTCAATCAGTGAGTCTGTCAGTCAGTCAGTCAGTATTTCAGTCAGTCAGTGTTTCAGTCGGTCGGTGAGTCTGTCAGTCGGTCGGTGAGTCTGTCAGTCGGTCAGTGAGTCTGTCAGTCGGTCGGTCAGTCAGTCAGTCAGTGTTTCAGTCAGTCGGTGAGTCTGTCAGTCGGTCAGTGAGTCTGTCAGTGAGTCTGTCAGTCAGTCAGTCAGTGTTTCAGTCAGTCGGTGAGTCTGTCAGTCGGTCAGTGAGTCTGTCAGTCGGTCGGTCAGTCAGTCAGTGAGTCTGTCAGTCGGTCTGGTCGCGGCCCTGTATGTGTGGTGGGGGGGGAGGGGGCGGATCGTGAGCGCGGGCTAGAGGCGGCGCTAGGACCTGGCAGTGGCGGCGGGTCGGGCACGCACTCTGCCTGGCTGCTGCAGAGCCGGGGCCGCCGCCGCTGGGGGAGGAGCAGCGCGGGAGCGGGCGGGGGACATTCACAGCACTGAGGGGCGCAGAGAGCGGGCACCGCGGGGACAGGAAACCCCCACACCTACCGACACGCTGCGGCCCGCGGTGAGTACCCAGGGGCCCCGCCTGGGCGGAGACACTGCCCGTTGCCAGGTCACGTGGGCTCAGCCTGGCACCAGCTGCGGGCACGAGGGGGGGGGCCCTGCCAGGCGGGAGGAGGAACCTGGGCATAAACCCCCTCCATTCACTGCCCAATGACACAGGCTGTGCAGCCTACTCTACCGGCTCGCAGGGGCCCCCACACTGCCCCCAGGGGCCCCCACACTGCCCCCAGGGGCCCCCACACTGCCCCCAGGGCCCCCACACTGCCACCACTGCCCCCACACTGCCACCACTGCCCCCAGGGGCCCCCACAATGCCACCACTGCCCCCACACTGCCACCACTGCCCCCAGGGGCCCCCACACTGCCACCACTGCCCCCACACTGCCACCACTGCCCCCAGGGGCCCCACAATGCCACCACTGCCCCCACACTGCCACCACTGCCCCCAGGGGCCCCCACACTGCCACCACTGCCCCCAGGGGCCCCCACAATGCCACCACTGCCCCCACACTGCCACCACTGCCCCCAGGGCCCCCACACTGCCACCACTGCCCCCACACTGCCACCACTGCCCCCAGGGGCCCCACAATGCCACCACTGCCCCCACAATGCCACCACTGCCCCAGGGGCCCCACAATGCCCCCACACTGTCACCATTGCCCCAGGGGCCCCCACAATGCCCCCACACTGTCACCATTGCCCCAGGGGCCCCCACACTGCCCCCAGGGGCCACCACTGCCCCCAGGGGCCCCCACAATGCCCCCACAATGCCACCACTGACCCCAGGGGCCCCCACACTGCCCCAGGCCCCCCCACAATGCCACAACTGCCCCCACACTACCACTCACTGCCCCCAGGGGCCACCATTACCACTTACTGCCCCCAGGGGCCCCACACTACTGCCCTACACTGCCACCACTGCCCACAGGGACACCCATTCTGCCTCCTTCTGCACACAGGGGCCCCACACCCCCGTTTTACATAAATGCCCCGCGCTGACCACAGCCCCCATGTCACAATAGCCCCCCCATGTCACAATAGCCCCCCCATGTCACAATAGCCCCCCATGTCACAATAGCCCCCCATGTCACAATAGCCCCCCCATGTCACAATAGCCCCCCATGTCACAATAGCCCCCCAATGCCACAATAGCCCCCCAATGCCACAATAGCCCCCCATGTCACAATAGCACCCCCCCATGTCACAATAGCCCCCCCATGCCACAATAGCCCCCCCATGTCACAATAGCCCCCCCATGCCACAATAGCCCCCCCATGTCACAATGCCCCCCATGTCACAATAGCCCCCCCATGTCACAATAGCCCCCCCATGCCACAATAGCCCCCCCATGCCACAATAGCCCCCCCATGCCACAATAGCCCCCCCATGTCACAATGCCCCTTGCGCAGACACTGCTCCGATGCCGCCAAGATAGAGCTGTCTGGGTGTCTGTCCGTCTTGCACCCAGCTTTGTCTGTGCCCAGAGGTGTGTCTGTAGCCTGGAATTAGCTGGTGATGGGCAGGAACATCCGCCGTGTGCTCTGTGCCACTCTGGGTATCTTTTAGTGTGCCAGGCTGCCCGTGCTTCCATAATGCCCTTTACCTGCACACACTGTGCCAGGCCTGCCTATGCCCCTCTAATGGCCTTCACCCTCACACTGTGCCAGGCCTGCCTGTGCCCCTCTAATGGCCTTCACCCTCACATTGTGCCAGGCCTGCCTATGCCCCTCTAATGGCCTTCACCCTCACACTGTGCCAGGCCTGCCTGTGCCCCCACAATGCCCTTTACCTTTACATTGTGCCAGGCCTGCCTGTGCCCCCTCTAATGGCCTTCACCCTCACACTGTGCCAGGCCTGCCTGTGCCCCTCTAATGGCCTTCACCCTCACACTGTGCCAGGCCTGCCTGTGCCCCTCTAATGGCCTTCACCCTCACACTGTGCCAGGCCTGCCTGTGCCCCTCTAATGGCCTTTACTCTCACACTGTGCCAGGCCTGCCTGTGCCCCTCTAATGGCCTTTACTCACACTGTGCCAGGCCTGCCTGTGCCCCTCTAATGGCCTTTACTCACACTGTGCCTGGCCTGCCTGTGCCCCTCTAATGGCCTTCACCCTCACACTGTGCCAGGCCTGCCTGTGCCCCTCTAATGGCCTTCACCCTCACACTGTGCCAGGCCTGCCTGTGCCCCTCTAATGGCCTTCACCCTCACACTGTGCCAGGCCTGCCTGTGCCCCTCTAATGGCCTTTACTCTCACACTGTGCCAGGCCTGCCTGTGCCCCTCTAATGGCCTTCACCCTCACACTGTGCCAGGCCTGCCTGTGCCCCTCTAATGGCCTTCACCCTCACACTGTGCCAGGCCTGCCTGTGCCCCTCTAATGGCCTTCACCCTCACACTGTGCCAGGCCTGCCTGTGCCCCCTCTAATGGCCTTTACTCTCACACTGTGCCAGGCCTGCCTGTGCCCCTCTAATGGCCTTTACTCACACTGTGCCAGGCCTGCCTGTGCCCCTCTAATGGCCTTTACTCACACTGTGCCTGGCCTGCCTGTGCCCCTCTAATGGCCTTCACCCTCACACTGTGCCAGGCCTGCCTGTGCCCCCACAATGCCCTTTACCTTTACATTGTGCCAGGCCTGCCTGTGCCCCCTCTAATGGCCTTCACCCTCACACTGTGCCAGGCCTGCCTGTGCCCCCACAATGCCCTTTACCTTTACATTGTGCCAGGCCTGCCTGTGCCCCTCTAATGGCCTTCACCCTCACACTGTGCCAGGCCTGCCCATGACCCCCATCATGCCCTGCACCCTTACAATGTGCCAGGCCGGCATAATGATCTTTACCCTCACTGTCAGGCCTTCCTGCGCCCCTGTAATGCCCTTTGTTTATGGGGGGGACACGCAGGTCACCTGTAGCTGGCGCTGTAGCATGGGGTTAATCCGGGTGACGGCTGCATGCGCCGCCGCAAGATCTTCTTCCCTTTCAGTACAGAGGAGGACGTAACCCTGTCAGTGCCAGGCTGCTGCTCAGTGACACTGTGTCATTGAAACCCATCGTTAACCTCTTCTGTGCCACGCTACACGCTCTACAGCTTTGCTAAACTCCTGGAACCGGCAATGCAAGGGTTAAACATCAATGCTGTTGGCACTGACCCAGCCGCAGAATGTTTGCCGTTCCTGTTACCCTATTAAACCCCTTTTTAATTAACCTGTTAATAGCCAAAAGGCAGCTTTACGGAGCGTTCCTGTGCCGCGGGCGAGGCTCTGCACTGGCAGTGTGTCTTCATACAGGCAGCTGGTATCTGTGTATTAGCAGGGCAGCTTTACGGAGCGTTCCCGTGCCGCGGGCGAGGCTCTGCACTGGCAGTGTGTCTTCATACAGGCAGCTGGTATCTGTGTATTAGCAGGGCAGCTTTACGGAGCGTTCCCGTGCCGCGGGCGAGGCTCTGCACTGGCAGTGTGTCTTCATACAGGCAGCTGGTATCTGTGTATTAGCAGGGCGGCTTTACGGAGCGTTCCCGTGCCGCGGGCGAGGCTCTGCACTGGCAGTGTGTCTTCATACAGGCAGCTGGTATCTGTGTATTAGCAGGGCAGCTTTACGGAGCGTTCCCGTGCCGCGGGCGAGGCTCTCTCTGCACTGCAGTGTGTCTTCATACAGGCAGCTGGTATCTGTGTATTAGCAGGGCAGCTTTACGGAGCGTTCCCGTGCCGCGGGCGAGGCTCTGCACTGGCAGTGTATTAGCAGGGTGGCTGTGAGGACAGTACTATACGCAGCGCCTGTGCCAAGTCTCTCCATACAGGTTACTGGCACAGAACGGGTTAATGCCACTTCTCCCTCCCTCTATGAGTATTTCTTGATATATCGTGCTCTGACGTCAGACGGGTTTGTTTACAGGGGTTGACGTGTACGCGTGTTATTGTTTGTGTGTGTGCGCACATTGGTGCTGTGTGGTTCTGGCTCAGGTTGAGAGCGTCATCATGTGTCTGTGCGCGCATTGGGACGGTGCATATGTGTGTGGTTTGTGTGTGTCTTTGCTGTCTGTGTTGTTATGCATGTGTATATGTATCAGTGCTGTGTGTATATTATTGTATGTGCATGCATATCGGTGCTGTGTGTTTCTGTGTGTATGTTGTTTGTGCTATTCTTATACCTGTGTGTGTCGGTGCTGTGTGTCATTGTTAACGTGTGTATGTGGTACAGTTGGTGTCACGAATGTGTTACAGTCGGTGTCGCGCGTTATCGTTTGGGTGGATGTGTCGGTGTCGCGCGTTATCGTTTGGGTGGATGTGTCGGTGTCGCGCGTTATCGTTTGGGTGGATGTGTCGCGCGTTATCGTTTGGGTGGATGTGTCGGCGCGTTAACGCGCGAACATCCACCCAAACGATAACGCGCGACACACATCCACCCAAACGATAACACGCGACACATCCACCCAAACGATAACACGCGACACATCCACCCAAACGATAACACGCGACACATCCACCCAAACGATAACGCGCGACACATCCACCCAAACGATAACGCGCGACACATCCACCCAAACGATAACGCGCGACACACCCACCCAAACGATAACGCGCGACACATCCACCCAAACGATAACGCGCGACACACCCACCCAAACGATAACGCGCGACACACCCACCCAAACGATAACGCCGCGACACACCCACCCAAACGATAACGCGCGACACACCCACCCAAACGATAACGCGCGACACACCCACCCAAACGATAACGCGCGACACACCCACCCAAACGATAACGCGCGACACACCCACCCAAACGATAACGCGCGACACACCCACCCAAACGATAACGCGCGACACACCCACCCAAACGATAACGCGCGACACACCCACCCAACGATAACGCGCGACACACCCACCCAAACGATAACGCGCGACACACCCACCCAAACGATAACGCGCGACACACCCACCCAAACGATAACGCGCGACACACCCACCCAAACGATAACGCGCGACACACCCACCCAACGATAACGCGCGAACACACCCACCCAAACGATAACGCGCGACACACCCACCCAAGCGATAAACGCGCGACACACACCACCCAGCGATAACGCGCGACACACCCACCCAAGCGATAACGCGCGACACACCCACCCAAGCGATAACGCGCGACACACCCACCCAAGCGATTAACGCGCGACACACCACCCAAGCGATAACGCGCGACACCCCACCCAAGCGATAACGCGCGACACACCCACCCAAGCGATAAACGCGCGACACACCCACCCAAGCGATAACCGCGCGACACACCCACCCAAGCGATAACCGCGCGACACACCCACCCAAGCGATAACGCGCGACACACCCACCCAAGCGATAACGCGCGACACACCCACCCAAGCGATAACGCGCGACACACCCACCCAAGCGATAACGCGCGACACACCCACCCAAGCGATAACGCGCGACACACCACCCAAGCGATAACGCGCGACACACCCACCCAAGCGATAACGCGCGACACACCACCCAAGCGATAACGCGCGACACACCCACCCAAGCGATAACGCGCGACCACACCCACCCAAGCGATAACGCGCGACACACCCACCCAGCGATAACGCGCGACACACCCACCCAAACGATAACGCGCGACACACCCACCCAAACGATAACGCGCGACACACCCACCCAAACGATATCGTTTGGGTGGGTGTGTCGCGCGTTATCGTTTGGGTGGGTGTGTCGCGCGTTATCGTTTGGGTGGATGTGTCGCCGTCGGTGTCGCGCGTTATCGTTTGGGTGGATGTGTCGCCGTCGGTGTCGCGCGTTATCGTTTGGGTGGATGTGTCGCCGTCGGCGTCGCGCGTTATCGTTGGGTGGATGTGTCGCCGCCTGGCGTCGCGCGTTATCGTTTGGGTGGATGTGTCGCCGCCGGCGTCGCGCGTTATCGTTTGGGTGGATGTGTCGCCGCCGGCGTCGCGCGTTATCGTTTGGGTGGATGTGTCGCCGCCGGCGTCGCGCGTTATCGTTTGGGTGGATGTGTCGCCGCCGGCGTCGCGCGTTATCGTTTGGGTGGATGTGTTGCTGTCGGTGCGCTGTGTGTTTTGTGCCGCGGGTTTTGCAGCAGGTCACTGTTTTTTGCAGCAAGTCGTCGTCTCTCTGCGCTGAGGCCTCATAATGACTACAGATCCGGCCAAAAGCTTCCAGATATTTCCAGAACGTCTCCCCCATGGACGCCGGTTTTTTTTTTGTTTCCCCATATCAGGAACCTGTCGGTAGAATGAACATCTGGGCGTCCCATCACCCAGCCTCCAATTAACAGGGGACTCCGTGTGTGTATTGTAACAGACACAAACAAGGCTGGCAATCTGGCGCGGTGCAGGCTGGCAGTCTGGGCAAGGGGCCGCGCGGTGCAAGCTGGCAGTCTGGGCAAGGGGGCGCGCGGTGCAAGCTGGCAGTCTGGGCAAGGGTGCCGCGCGGTGCAAGCTGGCAGTCTGGGCAAGGGTGCCGCGCGGTGCAGGCTGGCAGTCTGGGTAGGGTAGGCACGCGGTGCAAGCTGGCAGTTTGGGGGGGGGCGCGCGCGTGCAGGCTGGCAGTCTTGGGCGGGGGGCGCGCGTGCAGCTGGCAGTCTGGCGGGGGCGCGCGTGCGCTGGCAGTCTGGGCGGGGGGGCGCGGTGCAGGCTGGCAGTCTGGGCGGGGGGGTCGCGCGGTGCACGGCTGGCAGTCTGGGCGGGGGGGCGCGCGGTGCAGGCTGGCAGTCTGGGCGGGGGGGCGCGGTGCACGGCTGGCAGTCTGGGCGGGGGGGCGGCGCGGTGCAGGCTGACAGTCTGGGCGGGGGGCGCGCGGTTGCAAGCTGGCAGTCTGGCAGGGGGGGCGCGCGGTGCCAAGCTGGCAAGTCTGGGCGGGGGGGGCGCCGCGGTGCAGCTGGCAGTCTGGGCGGGGGGGCGAGCGGTGGCAGGCTGGCAAGTCTGGGCGGGGGGGTCGCGCGGTGCAGGCTGGCAGTCTGGGCGGGGGGGCACGCCGGTGGCAGGCTGGCAGTCTGGGCGGGGGGCGCGCGGTGCAGGCTGGCAGTCTGGGCGGGGGGCGCGCGGTGCAAGTCTGGGCGGGGGGGCGCGCGGTGCAGGCTGGCAGTCTGGGCGGGGGGTGCGTGCGGTGCAGGCCCTGGGTAGGGGAGGCACGCGGTGCAGGCTGGCAGTCTGGGCGGGAGGGGGGGGCGCGCGGTGCAAGCTGGCAGTCTGGGCGGGGGGGGGCTCCCGGTGCAGGCTGGCAGTCTGGGCGGGGGGGGGGGGGCGCGCGGTGCAAGCTGGCAGTCTGGGCGGGGGGGGGGCGGCGCGGTGCAAGCTGGCAGTCTGTGCGGGGGGGGGGGCGTGCGGTGCAGCTGGCAGTCTGGGCGGGGGGGGGCGCGCGTGCAAGCTGGCAGTCTGGGCGGGGGGGAGGCACGGTGCAGGCTGGCAGTCTGGGCGGGGGGGGGGCGCGCGGTGCCAAGCTGGCAGTCTGTGCGGGGGGGGGCGTGCGGTGCAAGCTGGCAGTCTGGGCGGGGGGGGGCGCGCGTGCAAGCTGGCAGTCTGGGCGGGGGGGGCTCCCGGTGCGGCTGGCAGTCTGGGCGGGGGGGCGCGCGGTGCAAGCTGGCAGTCTGGGCGGGGGGGGGCGCCCGGTGCAGGCTGGCAGTCTGGGCGGGGGGGAGGCAACGGTGCAGGCTGGCAGTCTGGGCGGGGGGGAGGCACGTTGCAGGCTTGGCAGTCTGGGCGGGGGGGGTGCCGTGCAAGCTGGCAGTCTGGGCGGGGGGGGGGCGCCCGGTGCAGGCTGGCAGTCTGGGCGGGGGGGGGCGCCCGGTTGCAGGCTGGCAGTCTGGGCGGGGGGGGGCGCCCGGTGCAGGCTGGCAGTCTGGGCGGGGGGGGGCGCCCGGTGCAGCTGGCAGTCTGGGCGGGGGGGGGGCGCCCGGTGCCAGGCTGGCAGTCTGGGCGGGGGGGGGCGCCGGTGCAGGCTGGCAGTCTGGGCGGGGGGCGCGCGGTGCAGGCTGGCAGTCTGGGCGGGGGGGGGCGCCCGGTGCAGGCTGGCAGTCTGGGCGGGGGGGGGCGCGCGGTGCAGGCTGGCAGTCTGGGCGGGGGGGGCTCGGTGCATGCTGGCAGTCTGGGCGGGGGGGGCTCGGTGCAGGCTGGCAGTCTGGGCGGGGGGGCGCGCGGTGCAGGCTGGCAGTCTGGGCGGGGGGGGCGCGGGTGCAAGCTGGCAGTCTGGGCGGGGGGCGCGCGGTGCAGGCTGGCAGTCTGGGCGGGGGGCGCGCGGTGCAGGCTGGCAGTCTGGGCGGGGGGGGCGCGCGGTGCAGGCTGGCAGGGGGAGCAGTGCATGCTAGATGATGCGTTCGCTCCTCGCCCTGGGTTGCTGTAATGCGAGCCAGCTTTGTGTGTGTGAATGGAGGTTAACCCTTTAATGGCCAGAGCTGAGCGTACAAGCGCGCGTCCTCCATATTTGCCTTTTCGGGGCCTGTTGGGGTTTTTGTGAAACATTCCAGGCCGCGTCCTGTGATGTCATAATTGCTTGGTTTGTGTTACCATTTTCAGGCCTGGCCTGGGTCCATCCCCTCCCCCGACACTCCCTCCTTCTATGTTTACTTTCAATAATTTGCCCAAAAAAGAGACACCCCCCCCCTCCCCATTCACTGTGTCTAGAGGCAGTTAGCCGGGCCGGACCCCTGGCCGCTCCCCGGACCCTCCAGAGATTGTTACTACGTGCGAGGCGCTGTGTGAATCCCTGCGCTACGGATAAAGCTGCCAGAGTTTGAATGGAAACCAGGCCTAGGGGCAGCGGTGAGAGAGCGGCGGATGTTTCGATCACTGCGTGCCAGAGAGGCCATACCCAAACCTATGGTGTAATTGTATGTCCTCCTGCCACATGCCCAGGCTGCCCCCAGGTCCGCTGCGAGCCCCTGGGCCCGGGATGTTGCCCTGTTCTTTCACTAACTGATGGGCAGGACATGAGCGGGGCTGCCGTTAGGGCTGTCTGATCCTGTGTGCGCCAGCACACGTATGATTTATCCATGCTGAGGGGCAATGCATGAAACACGCTGCCCTGCAGTATGTGGCATTCATATGATGCAGGGGAGAAGCCTCCTGAAGCATATAAGTTATACATGTTGCAGGGCAGCCCCCGGCCTGTGTGATACCTCGTGTGTGGAGTAATAGATCATGTGCTGGAGCTCATGGCCGAGCAGCGAGCGGAGGAATGCGGCATTCAGACACCGCAGGAGGGATATACATGGACACATTAAGAAACGTGCTACCTCTCCTTCAGCGTATGAATTATACAGTCATGGCCGAAATTGTTGGCACCCCAGAAATTTTTCCAGAAAATCAAGTATTTGTCACAGAAAGTAATGCAGTAAGACATGTTTTGCTATACACATGTTTATTCCCTTTGTGTGTATTGGAACAAAACAAAAAAAGGGAGGAAAGAAAAGCAAATTGGACATAATGTCACACAAAACATTCCATTTCTGGGTGCTTTTTGATGTATGTTTGGGGTCATTGTCCTGCTGGAAGACCCAAGATCTCAGATGCAAACCCAGCTTTCTGATACTGGACTATACAGTGCGACTCAAAATCCTTTGGTAATCCTCAGATTTCATGATGCCCTGCACACATTCAAGGCACCCAAGTGTCAGAGGCAGCAAAACAACCCCAAAACATCATTGAACCTCCACCATATTTCACTGTAGGTACTGTGCTCTTTTCTTTGTAGGCCTCATTCCATTTTCAGTAAACAGTAGAATGATGCGCTTTACCAAAAAGCTCTATCTTTGTCTCATCTGTCCACAAGACGTTTTCCCAGAAGGATTTTGGCTTACTCAAGTACATTTTAGCAAACTGTAGTCTTGCTTTTTTATGTCTCTGTGTCAGCAGTGGGGTCCTCCTGGGTCTCCTGCCACAGCGTTTCATTTCATTTAAAGGTCGACGGATAGTTCGCGCTGACACTGATGCTCCCTGAGCCTGCAGGACAGCTTGAATTTCTTTGGAACTTGTTTGGGGCTGCTTATCCACCATCCGGACTATCCTGCGTTGCAACCTTTCATCAATTTTTCTTTTCTGTCCACGCCCAGAGAGATTAGCTACAGTGCCATGGGTTGCAAACTTCTTGATAATGTTGCGCACTGTGGACAAAGGAAAATCTAGATCTCTGGAGATGGACTTGTAACCTTGAGATTGTTGATATTTTTCCACAATTTTGGTTCTCAAGTCCTCAGACAGTTCTCTTCACCTCTTTCTGTTGTCCATGCTTAGCGTGGCACACACAGACACACAATGCAAAGACTAAGTGAAGTCTCTCCTTTTTATCTGCTTTCAGGTGTGATTGTTATATTGCCCACACCTGTTACTTGCCCCAGGTGAGTTTACAGGAGCATCACATGCTTGAAACAATCTTATTTATCCACAATTTTGAAAGGGTGCCAAGAATTTTGTCCAGACCATTTTTGGAGTTTTGTGTGACATTATGTCCAATTTGCTTTTTTTCCTCCCTTTTTTTGTTTTGTTCTAATACACACAAAGGGAATAAACATGTGTATAGCAAAACATGTGTTTCTGAGAGAAATACTTTATTGCCTGGAAAAATTTCTGGGGTGCCAACAATTTCGGCCATGACTGTACATGCTGCAGGGTAGCACTTTCATGTGCCCCCCCCCCATCAAACGCGGCGGCTCTGGTGTCCCTGCGCAGTCGTATGTGGTGCTTAAATCTCGCAAAATGCCTTCCTGCAGATTATGAACCATGAATGCAGCAGGGCAGCGCTTTTTTTATGAGCCACCCCCCTGGCAGATCTGGTCTCCTGAGGGTGACATGTCTTCAGCGGCTGAGGGTCGGGTTCAGCTGTTTGGCCGGTGCTTATTGTAAAGGGTGAAGCGGTGACGCTCCTGGGACCGAGCTGCGGAGAGTGAATGTGACCTGCAGCAAGACATGGAGAGGAAAGGGTTACCAGGCTGCTGGGACCACGTAGGGTGAGCGGGAAACACCTGCCTGTCAGGTGCCACTTCACTTCCTGCTTTCAGATTAACCCCTGGAGTGACTGACAGGCTTGCGGCATATTGTCCAAATCTCTTGCCAAGGTATAGCCAGGGCTCAAATATTCCACTCGCCTGCTCGCATTTGGCGAGTGGAAATTAAGTGATGGCGAGTGTAAAAGCACACACAGGAAGCACGATAAATTATTTTGTGCTGCCTGCGCTCAGCGTATTCCGCCGGTGGCTGTGTTTTTTTTTCTTCTTTTTTTTGTAATAGGCCCGGCCGCTGAATCCCAGATGGCAGCTGGCCGTCAGCCCCCTCTGATGATGTCAGAGAAGGGCGCTGGATTTCTGCTGCCCATGCCTGCCCTGTCCTGGTGGTTCTCAACAGGTACCGGCCACACCCTGCCTGCCTGATGTCCCTGTATGCACATATCTGGAGTCTGATTTCTGGATATATATGTATTTGGGGTCTGTGTCTTGGTATTTGATGTCTGGGTATAGATGTATTTGTGCTCAGTGTCTGGGTATACAGGTATCTGGTGTCTGATTTTGTCTGGGGATACACGTATCTGGAGCCTGATTTTGTCTGGGTATACAGGTATCTGGTGTCTGATTTTGTCTGGGGATACACGTATCTGGCGCCTGATTTTGTCTGGGGATACACGTATCTGGCTCCTGATTTTGTCTGGGGATACACGTATCTGGCGCCTGATTTTGTCTGGGGATACACGTATCTGGCGCCTGATTTTGTCTGGGGATACACGTATCTGGCGCCTGATTTTGTCTGGGGATACACGTATCTGGCGCCTGATTTTGTCTGGGGATACACGTATCTGGCGCCTGATTTTGTCTGGGGATACACGTATCTGGCGCCTGATTTTGTCTGGGGATACACGTATCTGGCATTTTGTGTCTGGGTATACACGCATCTGATGTGTCTGGGTATACACGCATCTGATGTGTCTGGGTATACACGCATCTGGCATCTGATGTGTCTGGGAATACATGTGTCCCTGACAGGCCTGCATTATATAAAAACAGACCTCTAGTAGCCTTTTAACCTGTTCCTGGTATCGGATTAACTCTTCAGAAGCCTGAGAGGCCCATGGCATATTGTCCAGATCTCTAGCCACAGTATAACACATTATGGCTTCATCCTGACCTTTACTCGCATTGTTACAATTTCCTGGCTTCATATTAACCCTTCATGAGCTAAAGAGGACTGCAGTATAGCACACAGGTGCTCGTTACAGTAACAATTTCCTAGTATCAGATTAACCCCTTGAGAGCCTGACATGCTTGTGACGCATCCTGCAGGCCACTAGTCTCTTGGAATGTTCTTCCTGGTATGTGATTATTACCCTCGGGGTCGCCATGTTTTCTTGGATGTATACAAGTATTTCTAGCAGAGGGAAGGGGCTGCCCTGCCACATGTATAGTTCATCTGCCGCAGGAGGGAAACCCATAACTTGCCAAGACCAGTGATCGCTTTATTGCCTGCAACGTATGGATTCTAAATACTGCAGGGGAGCATTTTTCCTGCGCTGCCCATCAGCATGTATACATTATGTGCGTACAGTAAATCATGGCGGATCCGGGACCCTACATTAATCCCTGGGAGCCTGAATGACCCGCTGCATATTTCCCAGCCCCCCCCCGGCAGGCTTCTTGCTATGCGCTGGATACTACAGGAACCCCTACCAACTGCCAGAGTAACAGTGTACACTACAGGAACCCCCACCAACTGCCAGAGTAACAGTGTACACTACAGGAACCCCCACCAACTGCCTGAGTAATGATGTACACTACATGAACCCTCACCAGCTGCCAGCGTAAGGATGTACACTGCAGGAACCCTCACCAACTGCCAGGGTAACGATGTACGCTACAGAAACCCTCACCAACTGCCTGAGCAACAATGCACACTACAGAAACCCTCAACTGCCAGAGTAACAATATACACTACAGGAACCCATACCAACTGCCAGAGTAACAATGTACACTACAGGAACCCCCACCAACTGCCAGAGTAACAATGTACACTACAGGAACCCCCACCAACTGCCAGAGTAACAATGTACACTACAGAAACCCTCAACTGCCAGAGTAACAATATACACTACAGGAACCCCCACCAACTGCCAGAGTAATGATGTACACTGCATGAACCCTCACCAGCTGCCAGAGTAACATCGTACACTACAGGAACCCCCACCAACTGCCAGAGTAACAATATACACTACAGGAACCCTCACCAACTGCCAGAGTAATGATGTACACTGCATGAACCCTCACCAGCTGCCAGAGTAACATCGTACACTACAGGAACCCCCACCAACTGCCAGAGTAACAATATACACTACAGGAACCCTCACCAACTGCCTGAGTAACGATGTACACTGCATGAACCCTCACCAGCTGCCAGAGTAACATCGTACACTACAGGAACCCCCACCAACTGCCAGAGTAACAATATACACTACAGGAACCCTCACCAACTGCCTGAGTAACGATGTACGCTACAGAAACCCTCACCAACTGCCTGAGCAACAATGCACACTACAGAAACCCTCATCAACTGCCAGAGTAACAATATACACTAAATAATGAGGAAAGGTAAAGGTGTCTCCCTGAAAAACAAATGACACGCACATAGGGTGATATAACCAGTGCGTGGTATCTTTTTAACCCCTGCTGTGTATAAATGCTCACAAGATAAAACTGTAATAAAGGCACATCCATATTACTGGGCCTCCTCGTTGCCGTGTGATGTCACAGATCTGCTTCATGCCACCGCTGGAACCAAACCTCAATGAGAACCATAGGAAGACTGGAAGCGGTAAATGCTATGAAGAGGCGCTGCAGATGATGTAAAATCAATAGAGATCATTTAATGGACGTGACAAGCCACGCGTTCCATCACTGTCACGTGACTTTGTCCATAGATGTTGAGGCCCCCGTTCGCTTCATAAATACCCCCTTTACTGGCAATGTCCAGCTGGTTTCCATAATGGGTACCAGCGCCTCGTGGGATCCGTCGCCAGCTTTGATTTCTTGAGACTGACGTGTATCCATTGCGTCCCCTCCACCGTATCGCTTAGACGGCTCCTGCTCGTCGAGCGTCATTTCCGGTTGCCATTTTGGTAGTTTTTTGTTCCCACTGAACCACCAGTCGTGCAGAATAGGAGCGGAGCGGCTTCATGTATCAAACCCGGAGTATAACACTATAAAATCTACAAAGTAACACACGTCAATGTGAGGATAGAGCTTTACCAGCCAATAAAATCTACTCGCGCCTATTTACAACTTTACTAAACTTTATTATATTTGTAAATAAAGTGTAAAGTAAGAATAGTATTTTCCCATCTTCCACAATTAAACCTTTAATGCCCCACATTGCACAATCTATCTGGATCTTTAAAATATTCCCACCTCCTAAAATCTGCTTTAAATCGATACATAAAAACTCTTCCCATGTAAAATCTGGACAATTGTTACAATCATTGTCTCGTTACATTGTATTTCTTCAAGATTTTACCTCTATGTTCTAGCAATCTTATTCTCATGGGGTCTGTATCAGCAGACTGGGCCCCTGGGCTATTCTCATTGGTCAGAATCAGCACATTGAGCCCCTGGGCTATTCTTATTGGACAGTATCAGCACACTGGGCCCCATGGCTATTCTCATTGGTCAGAATCAGCACGTAGGGCCCCAGGGCTATTCTCATTGGTCAGAATCAGCACATTGAGCCCCTGGGCTATTCTCATTGGTCAGAATCAGCACATTGAGCCCCTGGGCTATTCTTATTGGACAGTATCAGCACACTGGGCCCCATGGCTATTCTCATTGGTCAGAATCAGCACGTAAAGCCCCATGGCTATTCTCATGGGGTCAGTATCGGCACATTGTGCCCCATGGCTATTCTCATGGGGTCAGTATCAGCACGTAGGGCCCCATGGCTATTCTCATGGGGTCAGTATCGGCACATTGTGCCCCATGGCTATTCTCATTGGTCAGAATCAGCACGTAGGGCCCCTGGGCTATTCTCATTGGTCAGAATCAGCACATTGAGCCCCTGGGCTATTCTCATTGGTCAGAATCAGCACATTGAGCCCCTGGGCTATTCTTATTGGACAGTATCAGCACACTGGGCCCCATGGCTATTCTCATTGGTCAGAATCAGCACGTAGGGCCCCAGGGCTATTCTCATGGGGTCAGTATCGGCACGTAGGGCCCCATGGCTATTCTCATGGGGTCAGTATCGGCACGTAGGGCCCCATGGCTATTCTCATGGGGTCAGTATCAGCACGTAGGGCCCCATGGCTATTCTCATGGGGTCAGTATCAGCACGTAGGGCCCCATGGCTATTCTCATGGGGTCAGTATCAGCACGTAGGGCCCCATGGCTATTCTCATGGGGTCAGTATCAGCACGTAGGGCCCCATGGCTATTCTCATTGGTCAGAATCAGCACGTAAAGCCCCATGGCTATTCTCATGGGGTCAGTATCAGCACGTAGGGCCCCATGGCTATTCTCATGGGGTCAGTATCAGCACGTAGGGCCCCATGGCTATTCTCATGGGGTCAGTATCAGCACGTAGGGCCCCATGGCTATTCTCATGGGGTCAGTATCAGCACGTAGGGCCCCATGGCTATTCTCATTGGTCAGAATCAGCACGTAAAGCCCCATGGCTATTCTCATGGGGTCAGTATCAGCACGTAGGGCCCCATGGCTATTCTCATGGGGTCAGTATCAGCACGTAGGGCCCCATGGCTATTCTCATGGGGTCAGTATCAGCACGTAGGGCCCCAGGGCTATTCTCATGGGGTCAGAATCAGCACGTAAAGCCCCATGGCTATTCTCATGGGGTCAGTATCGGCACATTGTGCCCCTGGGCTATTTTCATTGGACAGTATCATCACACTGGGACCCAGGGCTATTTTGGCCTTCACATGGCCTGCTTTTATTTGGTTCAGAATCAGATAACAGTTAACATTCTCGCCCCCCAGACATTTCGGCACCGTCATTCAGCCTGTTCCCCATCTGGTCCTTTCAGAGTGCAAGCTCTTGAGCAGGGGCTTCTCTGATACTGTCCTATGTGTTTAACTTGCATGTATATTGGTTATCCTGTCTTTCCCATTACTTGGTGGCGCCTTATCAATAACTGTAACTGCAGTCATACAGAGCACAGGTCCTTGTTTGGGGGGGATTCCAGGGGAGCAGCGGCAATCTAGGGGTACCCTTTGATAGCTCGGGCCCCTAGGGTGTCACAGTCCAAAAAGTGCCCAGATCTGGGGGCAGGGGCACGGATAGAAGCACTATAATAGGTATTGCCAGCTGATGCCGCATGGTCAGGGCTGCCTGAGCTCCTGGCAAGAAAGGCTCAGCAAAGTGGGTTCCCAATAGAGCTTCCTCCTGAAAATCACCACAACGGTAGCTCGCATGAGGATCACCCCACCTTTGAAAAAGAACCCCGCTGGAGCAATTAGTTTTCCGGGGACCGACGTTTAAAGTTTCTTCAGATGTCTCTGTTACAGTCAATGAGGTGCATTCCTGGAATGTGATTGGTTGGCCCTTCTAGGTCCTTGGATGGTGATTGGCTGGGGTTTCAAACCCAGCTCATGCTTTCAATCCCAGGTTAACCCTGGTGTCTGATAACACAGCGAGCATAAGGGACAGGTTTAAAGGCATTCTGATTTCGTGCTGATAGGGGGAAAAGTTACAAAAACACCACTTTAAACATTAAAACGTAAACAGACAAAATAGTTTAATTGAGGGGAATAGCAAAGGAGTGAGGTTTTAGTATAGTCCACAGTCTCTGAGCAAGGGGTTCCGCGACACCCCCGATGGAGCTGTTTGTAGTCTGGCTGTTGCCCTGGATGGATCTGGTTGTAGTCTGGCTGTTGCCCTGGATGGATCTGGTTGTAGTCTGGCTGTTGCCCTGGATGGAGCTGGTTGTAGTCTGACTGTAGCCCCGGATGGAGCTGGTTGTAGTCTGGCTGTAGCCCCGGATGGAGCGGTATGTAGTCTGGCTGTAGCCCTGGATGGAGCTGTTTGTAGTCTGGCTGTAGTTCCGGATGGAGCTGGCTGTAGTCTGGCTGTAGCCCTGGGTGGAGCTGGCTGTAGTCTGGCTGTAGCCCTGGGTGGAGCTGGTTGTAGTCTGGCTGTTGCCCCGGATGGAGCTGGTTGTAGTCTGGCTGTTGCCCCGGATGGAGCTGGTTGTAGTCTGGCTGTTGCCCCGGATGGAGCTGGTTGTAGCCTGGCTGTTGCCCCGGATGGAGCTGGTTGTAGCCTGGCTGTTGCCCCGGATGGAGCTGGTTGTAGCCTGGCTGTTGCCCCGGATGGAGCTGGTTTTAGCCTGGCTGTTGCCCCGGATGGAGCTGGTTGTAGTCTGGCTGTAGCCCTGGATGGAGCTGGCTGTAGTCTGGCTGTAGCCCTGGGTGGAGCTGTTTGTAGTCTGGCTATAGGCCTGGATGGAGCTGGTTGTAGCCTGGCTGTTGCCCCGGATGGAGGCGGTTGTCTGGTTGAAGCCTGGCTGTTGCCCTGGATGGATCTGGTTGTAGTCTGGCTGTAGTCCTGGATGGAGCTGGTTGTAGCCTGGCTGTTGCCCCGGATGGAGCTGGTTGTAGTCTGGCTGTAGCCCTGGATGGATCTGGTTGTAGCCTGGCTGTTGCCCTGGATGGATCTGGTTGTAGCCTGGCTGTAGTCCTGGATGGAGCTGGTTGTAGCCTGGCTGTTGCCCCGGATGGAGCTGGTTGTAGTCTGGCTGTAGCCCTGGATTGAGCTGTTTGTAGCCTGGCTGTTGCCCCGGATGGAGCTGGTTGTAGTCTGGCTGTAGCCCTGGATGGAGCTGGTTGTAGCCTGGCTGTTGCCCCGGATGGAGCTGGTTGTAGTCTGGCTGTAGTCCTGGATGGAGCTGTTTGTAGTCTGGCTGTTGCCCTGGATGGATCTGGTTGTAGTCTGGCTGTAGTCCTGGATGGAGCTGGTTGTAGCCTGGCTGTTGCCCCGGATGGAGCTGGTTGTAGTCTGGCTGTAGCCCTGGATGGATCTGGTTGTAGCCTGGCTGTTGCCCTGGATGGATCTGGTTGTAGCCTGGCTGTAGTCCTGGATGGAGCTGGTTGTAGCCTGGCTGTTGCCCCGGATGGAGCTGGTTGTAGTCTGGCTGTAGCCCTGGATTGAGCTGTTTGTAGCCTGGCTGTTGCCCCGGATGGAGCTGGTTGTAGTCTGGCTGTAGCCCTGGATGGAGCTGGTTGTAGCCTGGCTGTTGCCCCGGATGGAGCTGTTTGTAGCCTGGCTGTAGCCCTGGATGGAGCTGGTTGTAGTCTGGCTGTAGTCCTGGATGGAGCTGTTTGTAGCCTGGCTGTAGCCCTGGATGGAGCTGGTTGTAGTCTGGCTGTAGTCCTGGATGGGTCCCCCTCGCTTATCACTCACTCATACAATAAAGATAAGCGCGCCTTGCAGGAGCACCTGCTGACAGCCTGAATCCGCCTTTACAGGGATTATCAGGAATCTATACACAGGGGTCAGGCCGGGGTAAATGTGCACCTTTCACACAGCGCAGGCCCCTCTAGCTTCATCCCTTTGGAACTGGGAGTGTCAGCTCTTTGTGAGAGGCACATTCCAGCGCGTAACATTCACCCCTATACAGGTGAGCCTTGCTGCCAAGGGGGAAGGTATATCTCTGTACCTCTGAGTATATCCGCCTCCCCCCCCGCTCTGAGGATTTACACGAGTCCCTGGAATGAGACAAAGCATCAACATGTGCGCGCAAATACACTGTATTCACACACAACTCTGTATACACTGTCTGTGCAACAATATACTCTATGTGCGTGCAGGGGGAGGCTCCCTCATATAATATACTGTGTGTGCGTGCAGGGGGAGGCTCCCTCATATAATATACTGTGTGTGTGTGCAGGGGGAGGCTCCCTCATATAATATACTGTGTGTGCGTGCAGGGGGAGGCTCCCTCATATAATATACTGTGTGTGTGTGCAGGGGGAGGCTCCCTCATATAATATACTGTGTGTGTGTGTGCAGGGGGAGGCTCCCTCATATAATATACTGTGTGTGTGTGCAGGGGGAGGCTCCCTCATATAATATACTGTGTGTGTGTGCAGGGGGAGGCTCCCTCATATAATATACTCTATGTGTGTGCAGGGGGAGGCTCCCTCATATAATATACGAGGCTCCCTCATATAATATACTGTGTGTGCGTGCAGGGGGAGGCTCCCTCATATAATATACTGTGTGTGCGTGCAGGGGGAGGCTCCCTCATATAATATACTGTGTGTGTGTGTGCAGGGGGAGGCTCCCTCATATAATATACTGTGTGTGTGTGCAGGGGAGGCTCCCTCATATAATATACTGTATGTGTGTGCAGGGGGAGGCTCCCTCATATAATATACTGTGTGTGTGCGCAGAGGGAGGCTCCCTCATATAATATACTGTGTGTGTGTGTGCAGGGGAGGCTCCCTCATATAATATACTGTGTGTGTGCGCGCAGGGGGAGGCTCCCTCATATAATATACTGTGTGTGTGTGCAGAGGGAGGCTCCCTCATATAATATACTGTGTGTGTGGTGCAGGGAGGCTCCCTCATATAATAATACTGTGTGTGTGTGCAGGGGGAGGCTCCCTCATATAATATACTGTGTGTGTGTGCAGGGGGAGGCTCCCTCAAATAAATATACTGTGTGGTGTGAGGGGGAGGCTCCCTCATAATAATATACTGTGTGTGTGTGCAGGGGGAGGCTCCCTCATATAATATACTGTGTGTGTTGTGCAGGGGGAGGCTCCCTCATATAATATACTCTCACACCGTGCAGTATATATAAACCCGATCCCCTGTGCTCTCACAGCGCGCAGTATATATAAACCCGATCCCCTGCGCTCTCACAGCGCGCAGTATATATAAACCCGATCCCCTGCGCTCACACTGCGCAGTATATATAAACCCGATCCCCTGCGCTCTCACAGCGCACAGTATATATAAACCCGATCCCCTGCGCTCTCGCAGCGCACAGTATATATAAACCCGATCCCCTGCGCTCTCGCAGCGCACAGTATATATAAACCCGATCCCCTGCGCTCTCGCAGCGCACAGTATATATAAACCCGATCCCCTGCGCTCTCACAGCGCGCAGTATATATAAACCCGATCCCCTGCGCTCTCACAGCGCGCAGTATATATAAACCCGATCCCCTGTGCTCTCACAGCGCGCAGTATATATAAACCCGATCCCCTGCGCTCTCACAGCGCGCAGTATATATAAACCCGATCCCCTGCGCTCTCACAGCGCGCAGTATATATAAACCCGATCCCCTGCGCTCTCACAGTGCGCAGTATATATAAACCCGATCCCCTGCGCTCTCACGCTGCGCAGTATATATAAACCCGATTCCCTGCGCTCACAGTATATATAAACCCGATCCCCTGCGCTCTCACAGTATATATAAACCCGATCCCCTGCGCTCTCACAGTATATATAAACCCGATCCCCTGCGCTCTCCACAGCGCACAGTATATATAAACCCGATCCCCTACGCTCTCACAGCGCACATTATACAGTTGTGTTCAAAATTATTCAACCCCCAATGCTGTAAAGGGTTTTAGGGAATTTAGTGACATTTGTAATTGTATTCAGAATGAAATCCTACAAGGACTTTTTAAAGAACCATATGCAACTAAAATGACATCAATTGGTTTTGTAATACAGTAGTAAATGTTTCTTTTGTGAATTCTTCATTGACACAATTATTCAACCCCTTAAAGACTACCACTCTGAAGAACAGAGGTTCATTCAAGTGTTTTCAATCAGGTATTAAAAACACCTGTGGATGTCACGGAGCAGCAATAAAGCATAATAAGCACCAATTAGGCAGCTTTAAAATGACTGTGATACTCAGCTCCTTCTAGACATTTACTGGTGTGGTTACAAACATGGTGAAGTCAAGAGAATGGTCCAGGAAGACAAGAGAAGAGGTGATTACTCTTCACAGGAAGGGCAATGGCTATAAGAAGATTGCAAAGATGTTAAACATACCAAGAGAGACCATAGGAAGCATCATTCGCAAATTCAAGGCAAAGGGCACTGTTGAAACGCTACCTGGTCGTGGCAGAAAGAAGATGCTGACTTTGACTGCTGTGCGCTGCCTGAAGCGTAGAGTGGAGAAAAGTCCCCGTGTGACTGCTGAGGAACTGAGAAAAGATTTGTCAGATGTGGGTACTGAAGTTTCAGCTCAGACAATACGGCGCACACTGCGTAATGAAGGCCTCCATGCCAGAACTCCCAGGCGCACCCCCTTGTTGTCTCCAAAGAATAAGAAGAGTCGACTGCAGTATGCCAAAAGTCATGTGGACAAACCACAGAAGTTTTGGGATCGTGTTCTGTGGACTGATGAAACAAAATTAGAACTGTTTGGGTCCATGGATCAACGCTATGTTTGGAGGAGGAAGAACAAGGCCTATGAAGAAAAGAACACCTTGCCTACTGTGAAGCATGGTGGGGGGTCAATCATGCTTTGGGGCTGGTTTGCTTCTGCAGGTACAAGGAAGCTTCAGCGTGTGCAAGGTACCATGAATTCTCTTCAGTACCAGGAGATATTGGATGACAATGTGATGCAGTCCGTCACAAACCTGAGGCTTGGGAGACGTTGGACCTTTCAGCAGGACAATGATCCCAAGCATACCTCCAAGTCTACTAGAGCATGGTTGCAGATTAAAGGCTGGAACATTTTGGAGTGGCCATCGCAGTCCCCTGACTTAAATCCGATTGAGAACCTCTGGTGGGACTTAAAGAAAGCAGTTGCAGTGCGCAAGCCTAAGAATGTGACTGAACTGGAGGCTTTTGCCCATGACGAATGGGCGAAGATACCCGTAGATGGCTGCAAGACACTTGTGTCAAGCTATGCTTCACGTTTAAAAGCTGTTATAACTGTAAAAGGATGTTGTACTAAGTACTAAGATTGAATGTCACTTGGGGGTTGAATAAAACTGATAATGATGTGAGCACAGAAAAGACATTTGTGGTTATTTCATTATAAATGTTATGTTATATTTGTCTGACCTACACGTGCCTCTGATTTAATTGTAAGCAAGATGACTGAATGATCAAAATCAATGTCAAACTGGCCAAAACACTCAATTTCAGTGGGGGTTGAATAATTTTGAACACAACTGTATATAAGCCCGATCCCCTGCGCTCTCACAGTATATATAAACCCGATCCCCTGCGCTCTCACAGTATATATAAACCCGATCCCCTGCGCTCTCACAGTATATATAAACCCGATCCCCTGCGCTCTCACAGTATATATAAACCCGATCCCCTGCGCTCTCACAGTATATATAAACCCGATCCCCTGCGCTCTCACAGTATATATAAACCCGATCCCCTGCGCTCTCACAGTAATATAAACCCGATCCCCTGCGCTCTCACAGTATATATAAACCCGATCCCCTGCGCTCTCACAGTATATATAAACCCGATCCCATGCGCTCTCACAGTATATATAAACCCGATCCCCTGCGCTCTCACAGTATATATAAACCCGATCCCCTGTGCTCTCACAGTATATATAAACCCGATCCCCTGTGCTCTCACAGTATATATAAACCCGATCCCCTGCGCTCTCACAGCGCACAGTATATATAAACCCGATCCCCTGCGCTCTCACAGTATATATAAACCCGATCCCCTGCGCTCTCACAGTATATATAAACCCGATCCCCTGCGCTCTCACAGTATTATAAACCCGATCCCCTGCGCTCTCACAGTATATATAAACCGATCCCCTGCGCTCTCACAGTATATATAAACCCGGTCCCCTGCGCTCTCACAGTATATATAAACCCGATCCCCTGCGCTCTCACAGTATATATAAACCCGATCCCCTGTGCTCTCACAGTATATATAAACCCGATCCCCTGCGCTCACAGTATATATAAACCCGATCCCCTGCGCTCTCACAGTATATATAAACCCGATCCCCTGCGCTCTCACAGTATATATAAACCCGATCCCCTGCGCTCTCACAGTATATATAAACCCGATCCCCTGTGCTCTCACAGTATATATAAACCGATCCCCTGCGCTCTCACAGTATATATAAACCCGATCCCCTGCGCTCTCACAGTATATATAAACCCGATCCCCTGCGCTCTCACAGTATATATAAACCCGATCCCATGCGCTCTCACAGTATATATAAACCCGATCCCCTGCGCTCTCACAGTATATATAACCCGATCCCCTGCGCTCTCACAGTATATATAAACCCGATCCCCTGCGCTCTCACAGTATATATAAACCCGATCCCCTGCGCTCTCACAGTATATATAAACCCGATCCCCTGCGCTCTCACAGTATATATAAACCCGATCCCTGCGCTCTCACAGTATATATAACCCGATCCCCTGCGCTCTCACAGTATATATAAACCCGATCCCCTGTGCTCTCACAGTATATATAAACCCGATCCCCTGTGCTCTCACAGTATATATAAGCCCGATCCCCTGCGCTCTCACAGTATATATAAACCCGATCCCCTGCGCTCTCACAGTATATATAAACCCGATCCCCTGTGCTCTCACAGCGCACAGTATATATAAACCCGATCCCCTGCGCTCTCACAGTATATATAAACCCGATCCCCTGCGCTCTCACAGCGCACAGTATATATAAACCCGATCCCCTGCGCTCTCACAGTATATATAAACCCGATCCCCTGTGCTCTCACAGTATATATAAACCCGATCCCCTGCGCTCTCACAGTATATATAAACCCGATCCCCTGCGCTCTCACAGTATATATAAGCCCGATCCCCTGCGTTCTCACAGTATATATAAACCCGATCCCCTGCGCTCTCACAGTATATATAAACCCGATCCCCTGCGCTCTCACAGTATATATAAACCCGATCCCCTGTGCTCTCACAGTATATATAAACCCGATCCCATGCGCTCTCACAGTATATATAAACCCGATCCCCTGCGCTCTCACAGTATATATAAACCCGATCCCCTGCGCTCTCACAGTATATATAAGCCCGATCCCCTGCGCTCTCACAGTATATATAAACCCGATCCCATGCGCTCTCACAGTATATATAAACCGATCCCCTGCGCTCTCACAGTATATATAAACCCGATCCCCTGCGCTCTCACAGTATATATAAGCCCGATCCCCTGCGCTCTCACAGTATATATAAACCCGATCCCCTGCGCTCTCACAGTATATATAAACCCGATCCCCTGCGCTCTCACAGTATATATAAACCCGATCCCCTGGCTCTCACAGTATATATAGCCCGATCCCCTGCGTTCTCACAGTATATATAAACCCGATCCCCTGCGCTCTCACAGTATATATAAACCCGATCCCCTGCGCTCTCACAGTATATAAACCCGATCCCCTGCGCTCTCACAGTATATATAAACCCGATCCCTGCGCTCTCACAGTATATATAACCCGATCCCCTGCGCTCTCACAGTATATATAAACCCGATCCCCTGCGCTCTCACAGTATATATAAACCCGATCCCCTGCGCTCTCACAGTATATATAAACCCGATCCCCTGCGCTCTCACAGTATATAAACCGATCCCCTGTGCTCTCACAGTATATATAAAACCCGACCCCCTGCGCTCTCACAGTATATATAAACCCGATCCCCTGCGCTCTCACAGTATATATAAACCCGATCCCCCTGCGCACAGTATATAAACCCGATCCCCTGTGCTCTCACAGTATATATAAACCCGATCCCCTGTGCTCTCACAGTATATATAAACCCGATCCCCTGCGCTCTCACAGCGCACAGTATATATAAACCCGATCCCCTGCGCTCTCACAGTATATATAAACCCGATCCCCTGCGCTCTCACAGTATATATAAACCCGATCCCTGCGCTCTCACAGTATATATAAACCGATCCCCTGCGCTCTCACAGTATATATAAACCCGATCCCCTGCGCTCACAGTATATAAAACCCGATCCCCTGCGCTCTCACAGTATATATAAACCCGATCCCCTGCGCTCTCACAGTATATATAAACCCGATCCCCTGCGCTCTCACAGTATATATAAACCCGATCCCCTGTGCTCTCACAGTATATAAACCCGATCCCCTGCGCTCTCACAGTATATATAAACCCGATCCCCTGCGCTCTCACAGTATATATAACCCGATCCCCTGCGCTCTCACAGTATATATAAACCCGATCCCATGCGCTCTCACAGTATATATAAACCCGATCCCTGCGCTCTCACAGTATATATAAACCCGATCCCCTGCGCTCTCACAGTATATATAAACCCGATCCCCTGCGCTCTCACAGTATATATAAACCCGATCCCCTGCGCTCTCACAGTATATATAAACCCGATCCCCTGCGCTCTCACAGTATATATAAACCCGATCCCCTGCGCTCTCACAGTATATATAAACCCGATCCCCTGCGCTCTCACAGTATAATATAAACCCGATCCCCTGTGCTCTCACAGTATATATAAACCCGATCCCCTGTGCTCTCACAGTATATATAAGCCCGATCCCCTGCGCTCTCACAGTATATATAAACCCGATCCCCTGCGCTCTCACAGTATATATAAACCCGATCCCCTGTGCTCTCACAGCGCACAGTATATATAAACCCGATCCCCTGCGCTCTCACAGTATATATAAACCCGATCCCCTGCGCTCTCACAGCGCACAGTATATATAAACCCGATCCCCTGCGCTCTCACAGTATATATAAACCCGATCCCCTGTGCTCTCACAGTATATATAAACCCGATCCCCTGCGCTCTCACAGTATATATAAACCCGATCCCCTGCGCTCTCACAGTATATAAGCCCGATCCCCTGCGTTCTCACAGTATATATAAACCCGATCCCCTGCGCTCTCACAGTATATATAAACCCGATCCCCTGCGCTCTCACAGTATATATAAACCCGATCCCCTGTGCTCTCACAGTATATATAAACCCGATCCCATGCGCTCTCACAGTATATATAAACCCGATCCCCTGCGCTCTCACAGTATATATAAACCCGATCCCCTGCGCTCTCACAGTATATATAAGCCGATCCCCTGCGCTCTCACAGTATATATAAACCCGATCCCATGCGCTCTCACAGTATATATAACCCGATCCCCTGCGCTCTCACAGTATATATAAACCCGATCCCCTGCGCTCTCACAGTATATATAAGCCCGATCCCCTGCGTTCTCACAGTATATATAAACCCGATCCCCTGCGCTCTCACAGTATATATAAACCCGATCCCCTGCGCTCTCACAGTAATAATAAACCCGATCCCCTGTGCTCTCACAGTATATATAAACCCGATCCCATGCGCTCTCACAGTATATATAAACCCGATCCCCTGCGCTCTCACAGTATATATAAACCCGATCCCCTGCGCTCTCACAGTATATATAAACCGATCCCTGTGCTCACAGTATATATAAACCCGATCCCCTGCGCTCTCACAGTATATATAAACCCGATCCCATGCGCTCTCACAGTATATATAAACCCGATCCCCTGCGCTCTCACAGTATATATAAACCCGATCCCCTGCGCTCTCACAGTATATATAAGCCGATCCCCTGCGCTCTCACAGTATATATAAACCCGATCCCCTGCGCTCTCACAGTATATATAAACCCGATCCCCTGCGCTCTCACAGTATATATAAACCCGATCCCCTGCGCTCTCACAGTATATATAAACCCGATCCCCTGCGCTCTCACGCCCTCTGTCCGTTCTCTGCGCATGGAATGTCGTCCTGTCCTTATTTCACTTTTGTCCTGGAAGGTTGTGTGTGCTCAGTGTCTCGCGTTACTTCCTCGCTCGCTCACTCGCGCACAACACACGAGCCGCTCTCTCGCAGGAAACCAGCCTCGTCTCGGCTCGCTGACAGATCTGCTCTCAGGATATTTAAAGGGCGCGCTCTTATTGTTGTGTTTTGTTAATGCAGTGTTATACGAGCGCGGCCCTGCACCGTGTGTTCACGTATAATCCCGCCACGCTGTCGCCGTTATCCTGCGCGGGCTGTGCATGTTCTGTTGGGTTTTCCGTGGCGTTCTTCGAAGATCACACTGCTCCGGCGTCCTGATTCTCGGATTTCAGCGTCCCTGTCTGTGCTGTAGTATCATGGCTGCCGGGAGGCTGTGCATGTCTGGCAGTGAGATGGTTAAACTCTCCGCGCAGTGCATTGTACATGGCTGCCGGGAGGCTGTGCATGTCTGGCAGTGCGATGGTTAAACTCTCCACGCAGTGCATTGTACATGGCTGCCGGGAGGCTGTGCATGTCTGGCAGTGCGATGGTTAAACTCTCCACGCAGTGCATTGTACATGGCTGCCGGGAGGCTGTGCATGTCTGGCAGTGCGATGGTTAAACTCTCCGCGCAGTGCATTGTACATGGCTGCCGGGAGGCTGTGCATGTCTGGCAGTGCGATGGTTAAACTCTCCGCGCAGTGCATTGTACATGGCTGCCGGGAGGCTGTGCATGTCTGGCAGTGCGATGGTTAAACTCTCCGCGCAGTGCATTGTACATGGCTGCCGGGAGGCTGTGCATGTCTGGCAGTGCGATGGTTAAACTCTCCGCGCAGTGCATTGTACATGGCTGCCGGGAGGCTGTGCATGTCTGGCAGTGCGATGGTTAATCTCTCCGCGCAGTGCATTGTACATGGCTTCTTTTCGCACTGCTCTGCTCATGCGGCACGCTGCGTTTTGCCGGGCGCAGCAGAATCACTGCTATTAATTTGCTTTTGTGTGATCACATGTCACGCTGTCTTTCCTGTTAACCTCTCCATTGCTGGTGTCTGCGCTGACGAGCCACTCTTAATGTGATTTTCTGGACGTTTATATTGAATCGCACAGAGCGGGGGAGGGTAATAGCGTTCCCAGGCCGCTTGTTAGTGGTTACATGTCACATGACCATGTCGGTGCGGAGCCATCCACCTGTAACCATGTCGAGTTGCTCTGATTTGGGGCGAGGAATGTCGTGTCATCCCCTAATGATGTCACGAGCTGCAGATGGCGGTAGTAAAGCTCAGGAATGCGGGTTTGTAGTGGTGGAGTAGTTGATTTTGTTTTGTTATACTGCACTTGTTTTTCCTGGGGGCGGCGTCGCGTGCAAAAAACAGGTTAAAAAAAAAGACGCAAAGAACATTGGACCCGTTTCCCAACTCCGCTGCGATTCGGTCACGGACGAATTCAACACTCCGGCTTTAGAGATGGGAATTATGGTTAGATCCAGGGTTATAGATTCGAATTAGGGTGGGGGTTACAGATTAGGTTTATGGTTATAGGTTAGGATTAGGGTGAGGGTTACAGATTAGGTTTAGGATTAGGGTGGGGTTACAGATTAGGTTTATGGTTATAGATTAGGATTAGGATGAGGGTTACAGATTAGGTTTATGGTTATAGATTAGGATTAGGGTGGGGGTTACAGATTAGGTTTAGAATTAGGGTGGGGGTTACAGATTAGGTTTATGGTTATAGATTAGGATTAGGATGAGGGTTACAGATTAGGTTTATGGTTATAGACTAGGATTAGGGTGGGGGTTACAGATTAGGTTTAGGATTAGGGTGGGGGTTACAGATTAGGTTTAGGATTAGGGTGGGGGTTACAGATTAGGTTTAGAATTAGGGTGGGGGTTACAGATTAGGTTTATGGTTATAGATTAGGATTAGGGTGGGGGTTACAGATTAGATTTATGGTTATAGGTTAGTATTCGGGTGGGGGTTACAGATTAGGTTTCTGGTTATAGGTTAGGATTAGGGTGAGGGTTACAGATTAGGTTTATGGTTATAGGTTAGGATTAGGGTGAGGGTTACAGATTAGGTTTATGGTTATAGATTAGGGTTGATTAACTTTGAGATTGTTTTAGGATTAGACTTTCGGTTCTGTGCATTTTCACCAACCTCACTCTCTTTCCACAGCAAACGCTCACAGACTGACCTTCATCTATCATATATCTATCTCCCTCTTCCCCTTTTCCCCTCTCCCCCTCTTCGCCCCCCCCTTCCCTTCCACCCAGGCCCGGTCCCTAATTACTAAATTTTCCGATTTCATAATGGAAAGTTTGAATTTTATTAAGGACACGGAGGCGAGTATTTGCAGTCTCTTTCTCGCTTTATTTAAACAGCAGCAAGAAAACCAGACAGAAAAGTAGAGAAAAACTAGAGAAAAACATGGTACATCCTGCAGCACCCCTCCCATAGCACACTATGGAATGTCCAGAGTCTATATAGGAACCCCCCCCCCCCCAACATCCATTAATCCTCTTTCTTGAAAAACGGCAAAGACATCAAGAACTCAAGAAATCCAAAGGGAACCAACAATAGAGGAACAACCAGGATGGATCATCCAGAAGAAGCAGGTCCAGTTTTATTAAAATGCACCGGAGGCTGAGATAGAGAGCACAAAACACGAAACGTATGTTAGCATGTGAGTCGTAACTGCGTGCAATACAAAGAACACGCCGGACTAGCGCTGAAAAGATTTCACTACACGAAAAAAACAATAGAACTTTATTGTATCAAACCGTGGAATGCAGATAAACATAAATAAGTAATGTGTAATCGAAACAGTAGAAATATCATAACCTGAAAAGGGAGGGAAATACTCGCCTCCGTGTCCTTAATAAAATTCTAACTTTCCGTTATCAAATAGGAAAATGTAGTAATTTTAAGGCAGGACACGGAGGCTCATATCTGCAAGTTCAAAGCTATCCGAAAACATAAATCAAACATCGAATACACTGGAGGACCAGCGCGATACAGGCTTAAAATAAAATTCTCGCGAGAATCCAATCAGCCGAGCGTAACAAATCTTCCAAACGACAACCGGGCGAGACGGCCTTAGAAGCAACTGCACTTCTCACGGAATGTGCACCGTACTGGGAAACATCAATTCCTGCTAACTCCAAAATCCAACGAATCCATCTTCCTAAGGTGGGAGAGCTGACTGGAAGGGGGGCTTAAATGAAATAAACAAGGAAGCCACCTCAAGTCCATGTCGGAGAGGGAGTGTATGGTCCTCATATTCTTGTAAGCAACGAACGGGGCATAACCAAGGTTGCATCGGAAAACTCGGAAAAAATGCCTGAGAAATGGAGGTCTCGGTGCGACGAGAAATATCAAAACGCACACCCTCAGGCAGGAAGGAACGGACCCCAAAATCCAGTGCCCTCACATCTCCGACTCGCTTACATGATACTAAACAAAGGAGCAACAACAAATAGTCTACGCAGGGATAAACCATGATCATCAGGCCAGTAAAAACTGCAAAACGATATTAACATCCCATGTCGTAACGTATCGTGGTTGTGGGGGACAAGCATAACGGGCACCTCGTAGGTATCGACACACTAGGGGATGACGACCGAGCAAAACACCCTCAAAACCTACATGTCCCGCTGACATAGCCGACCATAGTACGTTCAGAGAACGATAAGCCACTCCCGAATCAAACACTGACGACAAAAAATTCAACACCAAATTTACAGGAGCAGAAAAGGGATCCCGAGCCCGTTCGCTACACCGGCTAGACCATTTGGACCAGCAGGAACTGTACACTCCTCTGGTCCTTGGAGCCCAGGAGCGTTCGAGTAGTGCGGCAGTCGAGCTCGATATGCCACCTGAAGTTCTACTGATCCTGAAAGCAACCAGGCTATGAGTTGAAGATGACCTGAGGACACCAGTGGGTGAGGCCGACCTTCTGGATCCAGGAGTATGTTCAGGAGTAAGCGAGGTGTCTCGATGACCAGGTCCAGTAATGCTGGAAACCACGCCTGGGATGGCCAGAATGGGGTCACCAGTACCGGGGTGGAACGTTGAGACCTGACGACATTCAATACTCTTTGGATCAGGGCGAACAGTGGAAAAGCATAAGGACGTCCCTGCGACCACCGCTGGAGGAACGTGTCCGTCGCAGCTGTGTCTGGATCCGGGCGCCAGCTGAAGAGCCTAGATAGCTTTGCATTCAGCCAGGATGCAAATAGTTCCATGTGGAATGGACCCCACTGCAGAGAGAGCGCTGAGAAAGTCGAAGAGTGTAGAGACCAGTCGCCTGCGTCGTAAAAATGTCTCGAATTCCAGTCTGCTACCACATTTGAGAGCCCTGGGATGAACTGTGCCGTCACGTGAAGACGATGTTGGAAGCAGAAATCCCACAGGTAATGCGCAATCAACGTCAGCTGGACCGAGCGGGGGCCACCCAGGCCATTGATATACCGAACAGCCGGAAAATTGTCCAATCGCAGAAGAATGGATTGATGGGTTGTCTCCTTCGTGAAGCATTTCAGATCGAAGGAGGCCGCTAATAATTCCAGGGCGTTGATGTGGAACGATGTCTCATCTAAGGACCAACGACCTCCCGTTTCCAGATCCTCGCATCGAGCACCCCATCCTAGGCGACTGGGATCTGATTCGATCATGAGGGTAGGAGCCGGGAAGTGAAGAGGACTCCCGTTCCAGAGGTGTAGATCCGAAATCCCCCATCGTAGATCGTTGATCATGTCCTCTGTGTTTTCCACAATCGTATTACAGGAGGAGGCTGACTGGAGAAAATGGGCCGTCAATCTCTGGAGGGCTCGGAAATGTAGGGGAGCCGGAAACACTGCGTGTCGTGTTGCTGACATGAGACCTGTAATGCGTGCTATCTGCCGCAATGGTGTGGACCATTGGCGTAGCAGGGCACGGACTTCTTTCTTGATCGAAAGAACCTTGGAGTTCAGGAGGCTCAGAGTTTGAGTCGTTGAATCTAGAATGAAGCCCAGGAACTCCAGACGATGTGATGGTAGAAGTATTGATTTCTCCATATTGACTAGGATCCCTAGTCCCTGAAGTAGTTGGATGGTCCATTGTAAATGTTGTTGTAGAGTCGTGCGTGACTGAGACATGATTAGAATGTCGTCGAGGTATATAACCAGGCGAATCCCTATCGATCTGAGGTGAGCCACTACTGGTTTCATCACCTTGGTGAAACACCATGGTGCTGATGACAGGCCGAACGGAAGGCATGTCAACTTCCACATTTTTCTGTTCCAGGGGAAGACGAGAAATATTCAAAAGTCTTCTCGAATGGGAATGGTCAAATAGGCATCCTTGAGATCCAGTTTGACCAGCCAATCCCCAGGTATCAGTAACTCCTTCATTGTGTGAATCCCCTCCATCTTGAAATGGCGGTACGTAACCCAACCATTCAAGTCTTTTAAATTTTTCACGGGGTGATATCCACCCCCTTTTTTGGCAACTACAAAGAGGTTGCTGATAAAAATATGGTCGTGTGACGGTTCTGTCGCTCTTTTTTCCAGAAGGCTCAGAACTTCGGTGTGTACCAGTGTGTGTAAATGTGATGCCAGAGTCAACGGGCGAGGTGGGGACGACTGGATTGGAGTGTCGGTGAATTCTATAGCGTATCCCTGAATCGTGTTTAGAACCCATGAGTCTGACGTTAGTAAAGTCCAATTGTGTAGCAAGTGTCGCAAGCGCCCCCGCGACCGGAACGGATGAGTGAGGTATGACATGTGAGATTACCTGCTGGGCGGCGGAGATAATCTCTGGTTCCTCTGAATCCGCACCCTTGTCAGGGACGGGCTCTCGTGGGGAAGAAGGATCCCGTGCCTCTTGGCTTTGTGGTCGATAGGGTGGGTATATTTCCAGAATGGGAAATGGTATTGGGAGTGTTTGCCCGGCCGGCAGGGCGCCCTCTGAGTCTGCCGGCCCTTCCAAAAACACGCGAGGCGTTAAAAACGTTTTTGATGGCGATATCAGCTTTATCAATATTTGCCTTTTAGAATTTGCGTTTGTTCACATTTCTTTTACAAACTTCTCACCAAACGAGGCCTCGAACCTCACCTCCAGGTCATTAGGGGCCAGTGTGGTGAATTGAGGGTCCACTTTTTTTAAAATTGCCTTACGGCGTTCTGCTGCGACAGCGGCGTTGGTATTACCAAACCTCCCACTTCTTCAAGGTCAAGGGGAGCACCCGAAATTTTAGCTTCTTCAATCAATTCAAACAAACGGGCTAGAGGACCCGACATGTCCAGGACCTTATCCTGAATCAATCGTAGGACATGATCAATTCCCTTTTTAACGTTCCATCCCCTGGTACCCAAAATGTTCTCAATGTTCATCGTTCACCGGGGTGAGGCATGTCTTGTGGTTGGGCGAGGGCATTCCGCCTTAAGAGTCGCCCTAGAGGGGCGATCCAAAGGGGCTCTGAAATTGGCGTTGATCCATTTTGCGACGTGAGGGAGGGGGTACCAGCCAGTGGAATGCGGGTGGGAGATACTTTTAGGGTGAAATAGCGGGTTACCCTGTGGGTCATAAATAAATGTCCCCTTCCAACTGCTCATCATATTCAGGGACCTGAATCTAAAATGGATCCTCCTATGTTATGACTCTTATCCCCCTCATCCTCCTGAGTCGGGGTAAGCGGGTAGGAGAGAGGTGCTTTGTTTTGATTTTTTTTAGGGAGACAAATCGTTGTGCGCGCCTCACGGTCAGAGGCTCTTTTAGTGAGAGAAGGGTTCCCTGGGGATGCCAGCCCCTCTAGTGCGCTGATGGTCAGGCGCGGTCTCAGTCAGGCTAGGCAAACCTGGGGTCTGTGAAGAGCATGAGAGCTCACATTAAAGTGTGGAGTATGGGAACTCAAATTTAAAATAGGAGGACCATGGGAGCTTCCAGAATGTAATGAGGTATGGGAGCTTACAGAGTGTAATGGGGTATGGGAGCTTACAGAGTGTAATGGGGTATGGGAGCTTACAGAGTGTAATGGGGTATGGGAGCTTACAGAGTGTAATGGGGTATGGGAGCTTACAGAGTGTAATGGGGTATGGGAGCTTACAGAGTGTAATGGGGTATGGGAGCTTACAGAGTGTAATGGGGTATGGGAGCTTACAGAGTGTAATGGGGTATGGGCGCCTGAGGAAACAGTTGGGCAGGGGTTAACTGAAATTGGAGGCTTGAAAATTGCCGGGCAAAAGAGGTGGCGAACGACATCTTTTTAAATGTGAAAAGTTAGTTTAAAATGGGCGCCGTGCCAAAAAAACTGCAGTTTCTGCCGTGAGAGAGCTGGGCGGGGCCTATGCGTGAGGAGAACGCGTGACTAGCAGAGCGCAGGCCGCGGGAGGTAAATATCGGGACAGTAACATGCGGTCACATGTCCCAAAACCCTGCGGCCAGACACTCAAACAGATTTAAACTTAAAACAGTAGAATATATAAGCGCCCCAGACTCCCTTTAGCACAGGGAGTCTGGGGTGAAATTCTGAATACTTAACTGTCCACTGAGCTGAGCAGCAAGAAAGAGGATTAATGGACGTTGGAGGGGACCTATATAGACTCTGGACATTCCATACTGCGCTATGGGAGGGGTGCTGCAGGATGTACCATGTTTTTCTCTAGTTTTTTCTATACTTCTCTGTCTGGTTTTCTCGCTGCTGTTTAAATAAAGCGAGAAAGAGAAGCAAATACTCGCCTCCGTGTCCTGCCTTAAAATTTCAGCTCTCCTCTCCAGCTGTCTCCACTTCTCTCTCTAATTACTCTCACTAAGCCCAGACTTCTGCACCTTTCCATGCAATCCCTACAATATTCTTCTGGCCACCAACTTCACCTTCCCTCTGCTCCCATTTGTTTCTCTTACCCCCCCCATCCCTTTAGATTGTAAGCTCACGGGGTGTCTGGCTGAACACTTGGTTGAAGTGCTGTATTAGCTGGACAGTTCTCCTACAGGCGGGGTTGTCTCTCCTCTTGTATCATGTGGGTCTCCTGTTTGTGCTTCCCCATTGTAAAGCGCTACGGAATCTGTTGGCGCTGAATAAATGCCTGTAACTGTACTGATTAGGGATAGACCAGCCGCGCACCACCTACATACAGATTGCTGCACACCCCTTCATGACCGTGACAGACAGCACACCCGTGACACGCACCACCTACCTACAGATTGCTGCACACCCCTTCATGGCCGCGGTGCTCCTGATGGCAGTGGCCTCTTTCAGCAGATAAAGCCCCCGACACTCGGCAGACGCTGCTCAGGGATGGTTTGAGGAACATGACACAGATTTCAAGGTGTCGCCTCGATCCCCGGATTCCCCAGATCTCAATCCGATCGAGCATCTGTGGGATGTGCTGGAACAACAAACCCCCTCCATGGAGACCCCACCTCACAAGGTGCAGGACTTAACGTGCCCGCTGCTAATGTCTGGGGGCCCGATCTCACAGGACACAGTCTGGGGGAGTCCACGTGTCAGCACGAGGGGGGGGGGCCTGCAGGGTGTGAGGCGTCGGGGTTTAATGCTGTGGATGATCAGTGTAGATTCACTGTGTGTGATGTATATAATATTTTATGCCTTTCATGTGTTTTTGATGACATTGTATTTATTAAACAGGATTGGGAAGACGGATCGAGAGTCACGGGGAGAGAGACGGATCGAGAGTCACGGGGAGAGAGACGGATCGAGAGTCACGGGGAGAAGAGACGGATCGAGAGTCACGGGGAGAGAGACGGATCGAGAGTCACGGGGAGAGAGACGGATCGAGAGTCACGGGGAGAGAGACGGATCGAGAGTCACGGGGAGAGAGACGGATCGAGAGTCACGGGGAGAGAGACGGATCGAGAGTCACGGGGAGAGAGACGGATCGAGAGTCACGGGGAGAGAGACGGATCGAGAGTCACGGGGAGAGAGACTTCTATTGGTGCTTTTTTTCTACAAGTCGCATCCTGCGCCTTATTTATTGACCTGGGATTTACACAAAGGACGCGTTTCCACCGAAAAACCAGGACTTTGACTCTTTATCCCGATGATGCCGTCCAATACCAGCAGCAGCCCCGCGCCGGAGTCTGAGAGCAGCAAGGCGCACAAGGTGAGGTTATCCCTGGTCCTGCGGGGGGCGAGCACCAGATTCGGGGCACAGGATGTGGCGGTTTAGGGTGTCTGCGGGCTGGCGGTCCCTTGTGGCCAATTGTGGAACTGCATTATCGATGTCGTCTCTGGCCCAGGGATCCAAAACTCTGCCCCCCCCCCGAGATGTTTCTTAACTGCAACTCCCATGATTCTCTGGCCTTGAATTGTATCCAAAGAATTGTGGGAATTGATCAACATCTGGTGTTTGAGGTACCGGCTCTAACCACACCGGACAAATTCCCTGATTCACTCAGTGAAAACCATGGACATAACTGTGTGTGTATATATATATACTGTACCTTCGCTCGGGGGGGGGGTATAGTCGAGGGTCTCGCTACTGAACCCCCAGAATAATGACCCTGGCCTTAACAGCTCTGCTTGCGATCCTTTGCGTGCAGACCCCCTTTCTGCTTGAGATCCTTTGCGTGCAGACCCCCTTTCTGCTTGAGATCCTTTGCGTGCAGACCCCCTTTCTGCTTGAGATCCTTTGCGTGCAGACCCCCTTTCTGCTTGCGATCCTTCCTTTGCGTGCAGACCCCCTTTCTGCTTGAGATCCTTTGCGTGCAGACCCACTTTCTGCTTGCGGTCCTTTGCGTGCAGACCCCCTTTCTGCTTGAGATCCTTTGCGTGCAGACCCACTTTCTGCTTGAGATCCTTTGCGTGCAGACCCCCTTTCTGCTTGAGATCCTTTGCGTACAGACCCCCTTTCTCTTGCGATCCTTTGCGTGCAGACCCCCTTTCTGCTTGAGATCCTTTGCGTGCAGACCCCCTTTCTGCTTGCGATCCTTTGCGTGCAGACCCCCTTTCTGCTTGAGATCCTTTGCGTGCAGACCCCCTTTCTGCTTGAGATCCTTTGCGTGCAGACCCCCTTTCTGCTTGAGATCCTTTGCGTGCAGACCCACTTTCTGCTTGAGATCCTTTGCGTGCAGACCCCCTTTCTGCTTGAGATCCTTTGCGTACAGACCCCCTTTCTCCTTGCGATCCTTTGCGTGCAGACCCCCTTTCTGCTTGAGATCCTTTGCGTGCAGACCCCCTTTCTGCTTGCGATCCTTTGCGTGCAGACCCCCTTTCTGCTTGAGATCCTTTGCGTGCAGACCCCCTTTCTGCTTGAGATCCTATGCGTGCAGACCCACTTTCTGCTTGCGATCCTTTGCGTGCAGACCCCCTTTCTGCTTGAGATCCTTTGCGTACAGACCCCCTTTCTGCTTGAGATCCTTTGCGTGCAGACCCCCTTTCTGCTTGAGATCCTTTGCGTGCAGACCCCCTTTCTGCTTGCGATCCTTTGCGTGCAGACCCCTTTTTGTTTGCGATCCTTTGCGTGCAGACCCACTTTCTGCTTGCGATCCT
This sequence comes from Leptobrachium leishanense, assembly GCA_009667805.1. Classification (NCBI taxonomy): domain Eukaryota; kingdom Metazoa; phylum Chordata; class Amphibia; order Anura; family Megophryidae; genus Leptobrachium; species Leptobrachium leishanense. Next base: position 193,203 of record RXON01002420.1, read on the forward strand.
TTGCGTGCAGACCCCCTTTCTGCTTGAGATCCTTTGCGTGCAGACCCCCTTTCTGCTTGCGTCCTTTGCGTGCAGACCCCCTTTCTGCTTGAGATCCTTTGCGTGCAGACCCCCTTTCTGCTTGAGATCCTATGCGTGCAGACCCACTTTCTGCTTGCGATCCTTTGCGTGCAGACCCCCTTTCTGCTTGAGATCCTTTGCGTACAGACCCCCTTTCTGCTTGAGATCCTTTGCGTGCAGACCCCCTTTCTGCTTGAGATCCTTTGCGTGCAGACCCCCTTTCTGCTTGCGATCCTTTGCGTGCAGACCCCCTTTTTGTTTGCGATCCTTTGCGTGCAGACCCACTTTCTGCTTGCGATCCTTTGCGTGCAGACCCACTTTTTGTTTGCGATGCGTCCTGAAATGCTCCATGTAATACATGTCAGATCAGTGGGCGGCTCCGCTCGCTTCCCGCCGGCTCTGGGCGCTCATTTCTACCCATCCATCATCCTAATCCACATTCATCAGGGAATGCAGAGCAATCAAAGCAACCTGGGAAAGCTGTGCCCCGCAGCGGCCGCCGTCAGCTCCGGCCGTGAGAATTCTCTCTTGTGTGGGACTGCAGCTTCAGAGAGCGCCGCCGAACCCGTGCAAGTGTTTATGGACAGTGTGATGGGTTTATATGGGAGGAATGGGGTGTTTATGGGGCATGGGGGCTGCAGACTCATGCAGTGCATGCTGGGTGCTCAGAGAGCGGGGGGTGCAGACTCATGGAGTGCATGCTCTGGGTCAGGGGGCTGCAGAATCATGCTGGGGGACGGTGCTGCAGACTCGTGCAGTGCAGGCTTGGGGTCAGAGGGCTGCAGACTCGTGCAGTGCATGCTGGGGGTCAGGGGGCTGCAGACTCGTGCAGTGCATGCTGGGTGCTCAGAGCGGGGGGTGCAGACTCATGGAGTGCATGCTAGGGGTCAGGGTGCTGCAGACTCATACAGTGCATGCTCTGGGTCGGGGCTGCAGACTCATGCTGGGGGACGGTGCTGCAGACTCGTGCAGTGCATGCTGGGGGTCAGGGGGCTGCAGACTCGTGCAGTGCATGCTGGGTGCTCAGGGCGGGGGCTGCAGACTCATGCTGGGGGTCAGGGGGCTGCAGACTCGTGCAGTGCATGCTCTGTGTCGGGGCTGCAGACTCATGCTGGGGGACGGTGCTGCAGACTCGTGCAGTGCATGCTGGGGGTCAGGGGGCTGCAGACTCGTGCAGTGCATGCTGGGTGCTCAGGGCGGGGGCTGCAGACTCATGCTGGGGGTCAGGGGGCTGCAGACTCGTGCAGTGCATGCTCTGTGTCGGGGCTGCAGACTCATGCTGGGGGTCAGGGGGCTGCAGACTCGTGCAGTGCATGCTCTGGTCAGGGGGCTGCAGAATCATGCTGGGGGACGGTGCTGCAGACTCGTGCAGTGCAGGCTTGGGGTCAGAGGGCTGCAGACTCGTGCAGTGCATGCTGGGGGTCAGGGGGCTGCAGACTCGTGCAGTGCATGCTGGGTGCTCAGAGCGGGGGGTGCAGACTCATGGAGTGCATGCTAGGGGTCAGGGTGCTGCAGACTCATACAGTGCATGCTCTGGGTCGGGGCTGCAGACTCATGCTGGGGGACGGTGCTGCAGACTCGTGCAGTGCATGCTGGGGGTCAGGGGGCTGCAGACTCGTGCAGTGCATGCTGGGTGCTCAGGGCGGGGGCTGCAGACTCATGCTGGGGGTCAGGGGGCTGCAGACTCGTGCAGTGCATGCTCTGTGTCGGGGCTGCAGACTCATGCTGGGGGACGGTGCTGCAGACTCGTGCAGTGCATGCTGGGGGTCAGGGGGCTGCAGACTCGTGCAGTGCATGCTGGGTGCTCAGGGCGGGGGCTGCAGACTCATGCTGGGGGTCAGGGGGCTGCAGACTCGTGCAGTGCATGCTCTGTGTCGGGGCTGCAGACTCATGCTGGGGGACGGTGCTGCAGACTCGTGCAGTGCATGCTGGGGGTCAGGGGGCTGCAGACTCGTGCAGTGCATGCTGGGTGCTCAGGGCGGGGGCTGCAGACTCATGCTGGGGGTCAGGGGGCTGCAGACTCGTGCAGTGCATGCTCTGTGTCGGGGCTGCAGACTCATGCTGGGGGACGGTGCTGCAGACTCGTGCAGTGCATGCTGGGGGTTTGCCGTCGTAACGCTGTGTATATAGTTGCTTTTGGATGAGTGGTCCTCGGGGCTTGATGGCTCACGCGTTTAGCATTTGAGGGCCAGTCCTGTTTTCGGGGTGTCTGGGGACGTTCCTAAAGCTCAAGAAGAAGACTTGGCACATTTGGCTTCTTCGAGCTGATACTCGGGGGCGAGAGGGAAACCAGAGTCCCGTGGAAAGATCCTTGCTTCTGGATACTGGGCGACTGCTGGAAGCTTTCCGGAGAGTTTCCGCATTCGCTGTCAGTAAAGACCTTCATTTCCCCCCGTTAAACGTCTTTTACCATGTGAGGAGAGGTGTCTGGCGCCTCAGTCACTGCACTTAATACCACAACACCCAGTCACTTTGGACTTGGGGCATCTGGACCTAGAGGTGCGTTTGGCCCGATGTTTCATATTGTGTCTCTGCCCTCTCCTGTGTTGGAGTCACCCTGTACCTACAATTCTAGGTGCAGGGTGTTTGTGTTTTCTGTGCCCTAATCCCTGATGTATGTGTTATATTCCCTTGTGCATTTATGGTAGGGTGTCATGTGATGTATACTGTGCTGTTTTCTCTGTTACATAGTTACATAGGCTGAAAAAAGACGTGCGTACATCGGGTTCAGCCTCTCATACATCACCTACTGCTGTTGATCCAAAAGAAGGCAAAAAATCCAGTCTGAAATGCTCGCCAATATGCGACATACTGGGGAATATCCCTTCTTGCCCCCAGGTGGCGTCAGATTCTCCTTGGATCAAGAAGCTTTTACCCACATATTAAATATTATAACCCTTAATATTCTGTGTCTGCAGGAAGTCATCCAGTCGTTTTTTAAAAGTCTGTACAGACTCTGACCCAACCACCTCAACAGGCAGAGAATTCCACAGCTTTATTGTTCTCACCGTAAAATAACCCTTCCTATGCGTTAAGCTAAATTTCCTTTCTTCCAGTCTAAATGGATGACCCCTTGTCCTGTGTATAGTCCTGTTAATGAATAGGTTATCAGACAATGGTTTATAATGACCCCGTATATATTTATATAAAGTTATCAGATCCCTCTGAGGCCCCGTATATATTTATATAAAGTTATCAGATCCCCTCTGAGGCCCCGTATATATTTATATAATGTTATCAGATCCCTCTGAGGCCCCGTATATATTTATATAATGTTATCAGATCCCTCTGAGGCCCCGTATATATTTATATAAAGTTATCAGACCCCTCTGAGGCCCCGTATATATTTATATAATGTTATCAGATCCCTCTGAGGCCCCGTATATATTTATATAATGTTATCAGATCCCTCTGAGGCCCCGTATATATTTATATAATGTTATCAGATCCCTCTGAGGCCCCGTATATATTTATATAATGTTATCAGACCCCTCTGAGGCCCCGTATATATTTATATAAAGTTATCAGATCCCTCTGAGGCCCCGTATATATTTATATAAAGTTATCAGACCCCTCTGAGGCCCCGTATATATTTATATAATGTTATCAGATCCCTCTGAGGCCCCGTATATATTTATATAAAGTTATCAGACCCCTCTGAGGCCCCGTATATATTTATATAAAGTTATCAGACCCCTCTGAGGCCCCGTATATATTTATATAAAGTTATCAGACCCCTCTGAGGCCCCGTATATATTTATATAAAGTTATCAGACCCCTCTGAGGCACCGTTTATATTTCTATAAAGTGATCAGACCCCTCTGAGGCCCCGTATATATTTATATAAAATGATCAGACCCCTCTGAGGCCCCGTATATATTTATATAAAGGTATCAGACCCCTCTGAGGCCCCGTATATATTTTATATAAAGTTATCAGACCCCTCTGAGGCCCCGTATATATTTATATAATGTTATCAGACCCCTCTGAGGCCCCGTATATATTTATATAAAGTTATCAGACCCCTCTGAGGCCCCGTATATATTTATATAAAGTTATCAGACCCCTCTAAGGCGCCGTTTCTCCTCGTAATTTAACCCTTCCATTCCCCTTATTAATTTAGTTGCCCGTCTCTGCACTTTTTCTAGCGCTATAAAATCTTTTTTTAAGACAGGTGCCCAAAATCGCACGGCATATTCAAGGTGCGGCCTGACCATTGATTTATACAGAGGTATAATGATGTTTTCATGGCGAGAGTGAACTCCCCTTTTAATGCCAGTACTTTGCTGGCCTTGGCGGCTGCTGTTTGACATTGCACATTGTTACTTAGTTTGAAGTCTATGATTATTCCCAAATCCTTCTCCTGCTTGGATTTCCCTAACTCCGTACCATTTAGGGTATAAATTGCTTGTGTGTCTTCACTCCAAAGTGCATAACTTTGCATTTATCTACGTTATGTGTCCTAAGAAAGGAAATGTGTGTAATCTGTATGTGAAGGATTACTCTGTTTGCTCTACTTTCACCCCCCCCCCTCCGGACTTGGCTTAAACCAGATCGCTCTGCCCTTCCTCAGGCTTTGTTTCACCAGGGCTTGTGTGTAGGAGGGGAAGGCTATTCAGCATGGAAATGCTGGGTCCTGGGGCGTGTTTTGCCTTTGCATTCTGCACATCCCTCTGTGTGATTGTAGATTGTAAATAAAGTTAGTCACAGTTTTGTTTTCTCCCTGCAGAGAGCTGCGGCTAGTAACTGGGTAGGTTTGGGGCCACATACTTCAGGGTACGGATGGCGAGGGGAGCCTTATTGCATGTGGATACCCATCCTGGGTACTGATCCCCACGTGACAATGAACACACGGCCACACCTTCATTTTGGGGTTTTCTTCACTTAATCTTGGTGATGTGGAACCTTCAGACATCCTGAGCAGACAGCCCTGTGATTGGGATTGCTGGAGTTGCATTTTTGGTTGAGGGTTCATGGGATGATTTATAGATTAGCTGCCGTGTTCTTGGTTGTAGTTGGGTGGGTGACCTAGATCAGATGCCGTAGATTGCCATCCTACCTGGGGTGTTGTGGTTGTAGTTGGATGGTCGTCCTGGATGAGGGTTTATGTTTGTGGTTGTAGTTGGATGGTCGTCCCGGATGAGGGTTTATGTTTGAGGTTGTAGTTGGATGGTCGTCCTGGATGAGGGTTTATGTTTGTGGTTGTAGTTGGTCGTCCTGGATGAGGGTTTATGTTTGTGGTTGTAGTTGGATGGTCGTCCTGGATGAGGGTTTATGTTTGTGGTTGTAGTTGGATGGTCGTCCTGGATGAGGGTTTATGTTTGTGGTTGTAGTTGGATGGTCGTCCTGGATGAGGGTTTATGTTTGAGGTTGTAGTTGGATGGTCATCCTGGATGAGGGTTTATGTTTGTGGTTGTAGTTGGATGGTCGTCCTGGATGAGGGTTTATGTTTGTGGTTGTAGTTGGATGGCCGTCCTGGATGAGGGTTTATGTTTGTGGTTGTAGTTGGATGGTCGTCCTGGATGAGGGTTTATGTTTGTGGTTGTAGTTGGATGGTCGTCCTGGATGAGGGTTTATGTTTGTGGTTGTAGTTGGTCGTCCTGGATGAGGGTTTATGTTTGTGGTTGTAGTTGGATGGTCGTCCTGGATGAGGGTTTATGTTTGTGGTTGTAGTTGGATGGTCGTCCTGGATGAGGGTTTTATGTTTGTGGTTGTAGTTGGATGGCCGTCCTGGATGAGGTTTATGTTTGTGGTTGTAGTTGGATGGTCGTCCTGGATGAGGGTTTATGTTTGTGGTTGTAGTTGGATGGTCGTCCTGGATGAGGGTTTATGTTTGTGGTTGTAGTTGGATGGTCGTCCTGGATGAGGGTTTATGTTTGTGGTTGTAGTTGGATGGTCGTCCTGGATGAGGGTTTATGTTTGTGGTTGTAGTCGGATGGCCGTCCTGGATGAGGGTTTATGTTTCTGGTTGTAGTTGGATGGTCGTCCTGGATGAGGGTTATGTTTGTGGTTGTAGTTGGATGGTCGTCCTGGATGAGGGTTTATGTTTGAGGTTGTAGTTGGATGGTCGTCCTGGATGAGGGTTTATGTTTGTGGTTGTAGTTGGATGGTCGTCCTGGATGAGGGTTTATGTTTGTGGTTGTAGTTGGATGGTCGTCCTGGATGAGGGTTTATGTTTGTGGTTGTAGTTGGATGGTCATCCTGGATGAGGGTTTATGTTTGAGGTTGTAGTTGGATGGTCGTCCTGGATGAGGGTTTATGTTTGTGGTTGTAGTTGGATGGTCGTCCTGGATGAGGGTTTATGTTTGTGGTTGTAGTTGGATGGTCGTCCTGGATGAGGGTTTATGTTTGAGGTTGTAGTTGGATGGTCGTCCTGGATGAGGGTTTATGTTTGTGGTTGTAGTTGGATGGTCGTCCTGGATGAGGGTTTATGTTTGTTGTGTTGTAGTTGGATGGTCGTCTGGATGAGGGTTTATGTTTGAGGTTGTAGTTGGATGGTCGTCCTGGATGAGGGTTTATGTTTGTGGTTGTAGTTGGATGGTCGTCCTGGATGAGGGTTTATGTTTGTGGTTGTAGTTGGATGGTCGTCCTGGATGAGGGTTTATGTTTGTGGTTGTAGTTGGTCGTCCTGGATGAGGGTTTATGTTTGTGGTTGTAGTTGGATGGTCGTCCTGGATGAGGGTTTATGTTTGTGGTTGTAGTTGGATGGTCGTCCTGGATGAGGGTTTATGTTTGAGGTTGTAGTTGGATGGTCATCCTGGATGAGGGTTTATGTTTGTGGTTGTAGTTGGATGGTCGTTCTGGATGAGGGTTTATGTTTGTGGTTGTAGTTGGATGGCCGTCCTGGATGAGGGTTTATGTTTGTGGTTGTAGTTGGATGGTCGTCCTGGATGAGGGTTTATGTTTGTGGTTGTAGTTGGATGGTCGTCCTGGATGAGGGTTTATGTTTGTGGTTGTAGTTGGTCGTCCTGGATGAGGGTTTATGTTTTGGTTGTTGTAGTTGGATGGTCGTCCTGGATGAGGGTTTATGTTTGTGGTTGTAGTTGGATGGTCGTCCTGGATGAGGGTTTATGTTTGTGGTTGTAGTTGGATGGCCGTCCTGGATGAGGGTTTATGTTTGTGGTTGTAGTTGGATGGTCGTCCTGGATGAGGGTTTATGTTTGTGGTTGTAGTTGGATGGTCGTCCTGGATGAGGGTTTATGTTTGGTTGTAGTTGGATGGTCGTCCTGGATGAGGGTTTATGTTTGTGGTTGTAGTCGGATGGCCGTCCTGGATGAGGGTTTATGTTTCTGGTTGTAGTTGGATGGTCGTCCTGGATGAGGGTTTATGTTTGTGGTTGTAGTTGGATGGTCGTCCTGGATGAGGGTTTATGTTTGAGGTTGTAGTTGGATGGTCGTCCTGGATGAGGGTTTATGTTTTGTGGTTGTAGTTGGATGGTCGTCCTGGATGAGGGTTTATGTTTGTGGTTGTAGTTGGATGGTCGTCCTGGATGAGGGTTTATGTTTGTGGTTGTAGTTGGATGGTCATCCTGGATGAGGGTTTATGTTTGAGGTTGTAGTTGGATGGTCGTCCTGGATGAGGGTTTTGTTTGAGGTTGTAGTTGGATGGTCGTCCTGGATGAGGGTTTATGTTGTTGGTTGTAGTTGGATGGTCGTCCTGGATGAGGGTTTATGTTTGAGGTTGTAGTTCGGATGGTCATCCTGGATGAGGGTTTATGTTTGTGGTTGTAGTTGGTCGTCCTGGATGAGGTTTATGTTTGTGGTTGTAGTTGGATGGTCGTCCTGGATGAGGGTTTATGTTTGTGGTTGTAGTTGGATGGTCGTCCTGGATGAGGGTTTATGTTTCTGGTTGTAGTTGGATGGCCGTCCTGGATGAGGGTTTATGTTTGTGGTTGTAGTTGGATGGTCATCCTGGATGAGGGTTTATGTTTGTGGTTGTAGTTGGAATGGTCGTCCTGGATGAGGGTTTATGTTTGTGGTTGTAGTTGGATGGTCGTCCTGGATGAGGGTTTATGTTTGTGGATGTAGTCGTTGGTCGTCCTGGATGAGGGTTTATGTTTGTGGTTGTAGTCGGATGGTCGTCCTGAATGAGGGTTTATGTTTGTGTGTTGTAGTCGGATGGTCGTCCTGAATGAGGGTTTATGTTTGTGGTTGTAGTGGATGGTCGTCCTGGATGAGGGTTTATGTTTGAGGTTGTAGTTGGATGGTCGTCCTGGATGAGGGTGTTTTGTGGTTGTAGTTGGTGATGGGTCGTCGTCCTGGAGAGGGTTTATGTTTGTGGTTGGTGGATGGCCGTCCTGGATGAGGGTTTATGTTTGAGGTTGTAGTTGGTGGTCGTCCTGGATGAGGGTTTTATGTTTGTGGATTGTAGTTGGATGGCCGCCCTGGATGAGGGTTTATGTTTGTGGTTGTAGTTGGTCGTCGTCCTGGATGAGGGTTTATGTTTGTGGTTGTAGTTGGATGGCCGCCCTGGATGAGGGTTTATGTTTGTGGTTGTAGTGGTCGTCCTGGATGAGGGTTATGTTTGTGGTTGTAGTTGGATGTCGCCCTGGATGAGGGTTTATGTTTGTGGTTGTAGTTGGTCGTCCTGCGTGAGGGTTTATGTTTGTGGTTGTAGTTGGATGGTCGTCCTGGATGAGGGTTTATGTTTGAGGTTGTAGTTGGATGGTCGTCCTGGATGAGGGTTTATGTTTGTGGTTGTAGTTGGTCGTCCTGGATGAGGGTTTATGTTTGAGGTTGTAGTTGGATGGTCGTCCTGGATGAGGGTTTATGTTTGTGGTTGTAGTTGGATGGCCGTCCTGGATGAGGGTTTATGTTTGAGGTTGTAGTTGGATGGTCGTCCTGGATGAGGGTTTATGTTTGTGGTTGTAGTTGGATGGTCGTCCTGGATGAGGGTTTATGTTTGTGGTTGTAGTTGGATGGTCGTCCTGGATGAGGTTGGGTTTATGTTTTGTGGTGTAGTTGGTCGTCCTGGATGAGGGTTTATGTTTTGTGGTAGTAGTTGGATGGGCGTCCTGGATGAGGGTTTATGTTTGTGGTTGTAGTTGGATGGCCGTCCTGGATGAGGGTTTATGTTTGTGGTTGTAGTTGGATGGTCGTCCTGGATGAGGGTTTATGTTTGTGGTTGTAGTTGGATGGTCGTCCTGGATGAGGGTTTATGTTTGTGGTTGTAGTTGGATGGTCGCCCTGGATGAGGGTTTATGTTTGTGGTTGTAGTTGGATGGTCGTCCTGGATGAGGGTTTATGTTTGTGGTTGTAGTCGGATGGTCGTCCTGGATGAGGGTTTATGTTTGTGGTTGTAGTCGGATGGTCGTCCTGGATGAGGGTTTATGTTTGTGGTTGTAGTCGGATGGTCGTCCTGAATGAGGGTTTATGTTTGTGGTTGTAGTTGGATGGTCGTCCTGGATGAGGGTTTATGTTTGAGGTTGTAGTTGGATGGTCGTCCTGGATGAGGGTTTATGTTTGTGGTTGTAGTTGGATGGTCGTCCTGGATGAGGGTTTATGTTTGTGGTTGTAGTTGGATGGCCGTCCTGGATGAGGGTTTATGTTTGAGGTTGTAGTTGGTTGGTCGTCCTGGATGAGGGTTTATGTTTGTGGATGTAGTTGGATGGCCGCCCTGGATGAGGGTTTATGTTTGTGGTTGTAGTTGGTCGTCCTGGATGAGGGTTTATGTTTGTGGTTGTAGTTGGATGGCCGCCCTGGATGAGGGTTTATGTTTGTGGTTGTAGTTGGTCGTCCTGGATGAGGGTTTATGTTTGTGGATGTAGTTGGATGGCCGCCCTGGATGAGGGTTTATGTTTGTGGTTGTAGTTGGTCGTCCTGGATGAGGGTTTATGTTTGTGGTTGTAGTTGGTGGTCGTCCTGGATGAGGGTTTATGTTTGAGGTTGTAGTTGGATGGTCGTCCTGGATGAGGGTTTATGTTTGTGGTTGTAGTTGGTCGTCCTGGATGAGGGTTTATGTTTGTGGTTGTAGTTGGATGGTCGTCCTGGATGAGGGTTTATGTTTGTGGTTGTAGTTGGATGGTCGTCCTGGATGAGGGTTTATGTTTGTGTTGTAGTTGGATGGTCGTCCTGGATGAGGGTTTATGTTTGTGGTTGTAGTTGGATGGTCGTCCTGGATGAGGTTTATGTTTGGGTTGTAGTTGGATGGCCGTCCTGGATGAGGGTTTATGTTTGTGGTTGTAGTTGGATGGTCGTCCTGGATGAGGGTTTATGTTTGTGGTTGTAGTTGGATGGTCGTCCTGGATGAGGGTTTATGTTTGTGGTTGTAGTTGGATGGTCGTCCTGGATGAGGGTTTATGTTTGTGGTTGTAGTTGGATGGTCGTCCTGGATGAGGGTTTATGTTTGTGGTTGTAGATGGTCGTCCTGGATGAGGGTTTATGTTTGTGGTTGTAGTTGGATCGTCCTGGATGAGGGTTTATGTTTTGTGGTGTTGTAGTTGGATGGTCGTCCTGGATGAGGGTTTATGTTTGTTGGTTGTAGTTGGTCGTCCTGGATGAGGGTTTATGTTTGTGGTTGTAGTTGGTCGTCCTGGATGAGGGTTTATGTTTGTGGTTGTAGTTGGATGGTCGTCCTGGATGGGGTTTATGTTTGTGGTTGTAGTTGGATGGTCGTCGTCCTGGATGAGGGTTTATGTTTGTTGGTTGTAGTTGGTCGTCCTGGATGAGGGTTTATGTTTGTGGTTGTAGTTGGATGGTCGTCCTGGATGAGGGTTTATGTTTGTGGTTGTAGTTGGTCGTCCTGGATGAGGGTTTATGTTTGTGGTTGTAGTTGGATGGTCGTCCTGGATGAGGGTTTATGTTTGTGGTTGTAGTTGGATGGTCGTCCTGGATGAGGGTTTATGTTTGTGTTGTAGTTGGTCGTCCTGGATGAGGTTTATGTTTGTGGTTGTAGTTGGATGGTCGTCCTGGATGAGGGTTTATGTTTGAGGTTGTAGTTGGATGGTCGTCCTGGATGAGGGTTTTATGTTTGTGGTTGTAGTTGGATGGTCGTCCTGGATGAGGGTTTATGTTTGAGGTTGTAGTTGGATGGTCGTCCTGGATGAGGGTTTATGTTTGTGGTTGTAGTTGGTCGTCCTGGATGAGGGTTTTATGTTTGTGGTTGTAGTTGGATGGTCGTCCTGGATGAGGGTTTATGTTTGTGGTTGTAGTTGGATGGTCGTCCTGGATGAGGGTTTATGTTTGAGGTTGTAGTTGGATGGTCGTCCTGGATGAGGGTTTATGTTTGTGGTTGTAGTTGGTCGTCCTGGATGAGGGTTTATGTTTGTGGTTGTAGTTGGATGGTCGTCCTGGATGAGGGTTTATGTTTGTGGTTGTAGTTGGATGGTCGTCCTGGATGAGGGTTTATGTTTGTGGTTGTAGTTGGATGGTCGTCCTGGATGAGGGTTTATGTTTGTGGTTGTAGTTGGATGGTCGTCCTGGATGAGGGTTTATGTTTGTGGTTGTAGTTGGATGGTCGTCCTGGATGAGGGTTTATGTTTGAGGTTGTAGTTGGATGGTCGTCCTGGATGAGGTTTATGTTTGTGGTTGTAGTTGGATGGTCGTCCTGGATGAGGGTTTATGTTTGTGGTTGTAGTTGGATGGTCGTCCTGGATGAGGGTTTATGTTTGTGGTTGTAGTTGGATGGTCGTCCTGGATGAGGGTTTATGTTTGTGGTTGTAGTTGGTCGTCCTGGATGAGGGTTTATGTTTGTGGTTGTAGTTGGATGGTCGTCCTGGATGAGGGTTTATGTTTGTGGTTGTAGTTGGATGGTCGTCCTGGATGAGGGTTTATGTTTGTGGTTGTAGTTGGATGGTCGTCCTGGATGAGGGTTTATGTTTGTGGTTGTAGTTGGATGGTCGTCCTGGATGAGGGTTTATGTTTGTGGTTGTAGTTGGATGGTCGTCCTGGATGAGGGTTTATGTTTGTGGTTGTAGTTGGATGGTCGTCCTGGATGAGGGTTTATGTTTGTGGTTGTAGTTGGATGGTCGTCCTGGATGAGGGTTTATGTTTGTGGTTGTAGTTGGATGGTCGTCCTGGATGAGGGTTTATGTTTGTGGTTGTAGTTGGATGGTCGTCCTGGATGAGGGTTTATGTTTGTGGTTGTAGTTGGATGGTCGTCCTGGATGAGGGTTTATGTTTTGTGGTTGAGTTGGATGGTCGTCCTGGATGAGGGTTTATGTTTGTGGTTGTAGTTGGATGGTCGTCCTGGATGAGGGTTTATGTTTGTGGTTGTAGTTGGATGGTCGTCCTGGATAAGTGTTTATGTTTGTGGTTGTAGTTGGTCGTCCTGGATGAGGGTTTATGTTTGTGGTTGTAGTTGGATGGCCGTCCTGGATGAGGGTTTATGTTTGTGGTTGTAGTTGGTCGTCCTGGATGAGGGTTTATGTTTGTGGTTGTAGTTGGATGGTCGTCCTGGATGAGGGTTTATGTTTATGTTTGTGGTTGTATGGTCGTCCTGGATGAGGGTTTATGTTTGTGGTTGTAGTTGGATGGTCGTCCTGGATGAGGGTTTATGTTTGTGGTTGTAGTTGGATGGTCGTCCTGGATGAGGGTTTATGTTTGTGGTTGTAGTTGGATGGTCGTCCTGGATGAGGGTTTATGTTTGTGGTTGTAGTTGGATGGTCGTCCTGGATGAGGGTTTATGTTTGTGGTTGTAGTTGGATGGTCGTCCTGGATAAGGGTTTATGTTTGTGGTTGTAGTTGGTCGTCCTGGATGAGGGTTTATGTTTGTGGTTGTAGTTGGATGGTCGTCCTGGATGAGGGTTTATGTTTGTGGTTGTAGTTGGATGGTCGTCCTGGATGAGGGTTTATGTTTGTGGTTGTAGTTGGATGGTCGTCCTGGATGAGGGTTTATGTTTGTGGTTGTAGTTGGATGGTCGTCCTGGATGAGGGTTTATGTTTGAGGTTGTAGTTGGATGGTCGTCCTGGATGAGGGTTTATGTTTGTGGTTGTAGTTGGATGGTCGTCCTGGATGAGGGTTTATGTTTCTGGTTGTAGTTGGATGGTCGTCCTGGATGAGGGATTATGTTTGAGGTTGTAGTTGGATGGTCGTCCTGGATGAGGGTTTATGTTTGTGGTTGTAGTTGGTCGTCCTGGATGAGGGTTTATGTTTGTGGTTGTAGTTGGATGGTCGTCCTGGATGAGGGTTTATGTTTGTGGTTGTAGTTGGATGGTCGTCCCGGATGAGGGTTTATGTTTGAGTGTTGTAGTTGGATGGTCGTCCTGGATGAGGTTTATGTTTGTGGTTGTAGTTGGTCGTCCTGGATGAGGGTTTATGTTTGTGGTTGTAGTTGGATGGTCGTCCTGGATGAGGGTTTATGTTTGTGGTTGTAGTTGGATGGTCGTCCTGGATGAGGGTTTATGTTTGAGGTTGTAGTTGGATGGTCGTCCTGGATGAGGGTTTATGTTTGTGGTTGTAGTTGGATGGTCGTCCTGGATGAGGGTTTATGTTTGAGGTTGTAGTTGGATGGTCGTCCTGGATGAGGGTTTATGTTTGTGGTTGTAGTTGGTCGTCCTGGATGAGGGTTTATGTTTGTGGTTGTAGTTGGATGGTCGTCCTGGATGAGGGTTTATGTTTGAGGTTGTAGTTGGATGGTCGTCCTGGATGAGGGTTTATGTTTGTGGTTGTAGTTGGTCGTCCTGGATGAGGGTTTATGTTTGTGGTTGTAGGTGGTCGTCCTGGATGAGGGTTTATGTTTGTGGTTGTAGTTGGATGGTCGTCCTGGAAGGATGGTTTGTGGTTGTAGTTGGATGGTCGTCCTGGATGAGGGTTTATGTTTGTGGTTGTAGTTGGATGGTCGTCCTGGATGAGGGTTTATGTTTGAGGTGTAGTTGGATGGTCGTCCTGGATGAGGGTTTATGTTTGTGGTTGTAGTTGGTCGTCCTGGATGAGGGTTTATGTTTGTGGTTGTAGTTGGATGGTCGTCCTGGATGAGGGTTTATGTTTCTGGTTGTAGTTGGATGGCCGTCCTGGATGAGGGTTTATGTTTGTGGTTGTAGTTGGATGGTCGTCCTGGATGAGGGTTTATGTTTGTGGTTGTAGTTGGATGGTCGTCCTGGATGAGGGTTTATGTTTGTGGTTGTAGTCGGATGGTCGTCCTGGATGAGGGTTTATGTTTGTGGTTGTAGTTGGATGGTCGTCCTGGATGAGGGTTTTATGTTTGTGGTTGTAGTTGGATGGTCGTCCTGGATGAGGGTTTATGTTTGTGGTTGTAGTTGGATGGTCGTCCTGGATGAGGGTTTATGTTTGTGGTTGTAGTTGGATGGTCGTCCTGGATGAGGGTTTATGTTTGGGTTGTAGTTGGATGGTCGTCCTGGATGAGGTTTATGTTTGTGGTTGTAGTTGGTGGTCGTCCTGGATGAGGGTTTATGTTTGTGGTTGTAGTTGGATGGTCGTCCTGGATAAGGGTTTATGTTTGTGGTTGTAGTTGGATGGTCGTCCTGGATGAGGGTTTATGTTTGTGGTTGTAGTTGGATGGTCGTCCTGGATGAGGGTTTATGTTTGTGGTTGTAGTTGATGGTCGTCCTGGATGAGGGTTTATGTTTGTGGTTGTAGTTGGATGGTCGTCCTGGATGAGGGTTTATGTTTGTGGTTGTAGTTGGATGGTCGTCCTGGATGAGGGTTTATGTTTGTGGTTGTAGTTGGATGGTCGTCCTGGATGAGGGTTTATGTTTCTGGTTGTAGTTGGATGGTCGTCCTGGATGAGGGTTTATGTTTCTGGTTGTAGTTGGATGGTCGTCCTGGATGAGGGTTTATGTTTCTGGTTGTAGTTGGATGGTCGTCCTGGATGAGGGTTTATGTTTGTGGTTGTAGTTGGATGGTCGTCCTGGATGAGGGTTTATGTTTGTGGTTGTAGTTGGATGGTCGTCCTGGATGAGGGTTTATGTTTGTGGTTGTAGTTGGATGGTCGTCCTGGGTGAGGGTTTATGTTTGTGGTTGTAGTTGGTGGTCGTCCTGGATGAGGGTTTATGTTTGTGGTTGTAGTTGGATGGTCGTCCTGGATAGGGTTTATGTTTGTGGTTGTAGTTGGTCGTCCTGGATGAGGTTTGTTTGTGGTTGTTGTTGGATGGTCGTCCTGGATGAGGGTTTATGTTTGTGGTTGTAGTTGGATGGTCGTCCTGGATGAGGGTTTATGTTTGTGGTTGTAGTTGGATGGTCGTCCTGGATGAGGGTTTATGTTTGTGGTTGTAGTTGGATGGTCGTCCTGGATGAGGGTTTATGTTTTGTGGTTGTAGTTGGTGGTCGTCCTGGATGAGGGTTTATGTTTGTGGTTGTAGTTGGATGGTCGTCCTGGATGAGGGTTTATGTTTGTGGTTGTAGTTGGTCGTCCTGGATGAGGGTTTATGTTTGTGGTTGTAGTTGGATGGTCGTCCTGGATGAGGGTTTATGTTTGTGGTTGTAGTTGGATGGTCGTCCTGGATGAGGGTTTATGTTTGTGGTTGTAGTTGGATGGTCGTCCTGGATGAGGGTTTATGTTTGTGGTTGTAGTTGGATGGTCGTCCTGGATGAGGGTTTATGTTTGTGGTTGTAGTTGGATGGTCGTCCTGGATGAGGGTTTATGTTTGTGGTTGTAGTTGGATGGCCGTCCTTGGTGGATTGTCTTCTTTTAAATCCCTCAGTCTGGTGTAATATGTGGATTGTTCCGGCACCGCTGAATGGTGCTTCCAGGTGATGGAGCGCAGGGTCAGCCGAGGCCGCCAGGTGTTCCATTTCTTTACATGCAGTTGTAAAAATAATTAGTTTTTTTCGTGCTTTTTGGCGTTTCTCCAGGTATTTGCTCATGCAGTGTGTTAACCCTTTGTGAAATGGGAAGGAAACCTCTGTAAAGCGATTTATTTCTTTAAAGAAACAGTTTCTTTATTTCCTGGTCCCCCATCCCACATTCACTCCCCCCCGCGTGCGTCG
This sequence comes from Leptobrachium leishanense, assembly GCA_009667805.1. Taxonomy (NCBI): domain Eukaryota; kingdom Metazoa; phylum Chordata; class Amphibia; order Anura; family Megophryidae; genus Leptobrachium; species Leptobrachium leishanense. The sequence goes on from RXON01002420.1 coordinate 209,148, forward strand.
CCCCCCCCTGCGTGCGTCGCCCCCCCCTTCGTGCGTCCCCCCCCACCTGCGTGCGTCGCCCCCGCTTGCCTTTTTATTCTTTCGCTGTTTATTGGTTTCCTGGATAAAGCGAGGCCTGCTTCGTTTAACCTGTTAGATCCCTGACCTCCCTTTAGCCCATAGGAGTCACCATGGACGTGTCCGCCGGAACAAAGCTCACTTTCCCAGGCCAGCTCTCGCATCACGCTAAGGTCATGATGTCATTTTCTGGGTTCAAATGAGCGAGTACACGTCATCCCGCCGCTTCATTAATATATTTATATGTACATAAAACATTAATAAATTCTTTATATACATACACTGAGTTTTACAGTGATACACACCGCACATTACTGTGAGTATTATTGCTGTGGAGCTCTGTGATACACTCATACACACCGCACATTACTGTGAGTATTATTGCTGTGGAGCTCTGTGATACGCTCATACACACCGCACATTACTGTGAGTATTATTGCTGTGGAGCTCTGTGATACGCTCATACACACTGCACATTACTGTGAGTATTATTGCTGTGGAGCTCTGATACGCTCACATACACTGCACATTACTGTGAGTTTTATTGCTGTGGTGCTCTGTGATACACTCATACACACCGCACATTACTGTGAGTATTATTGCTGTGGAGCTCTGTGATACGCTCATACACACCGCACATTACTGTGAGTATTATTGCTGTGGAGCTCTGTGATACGCTCATACACACTGCACATTACTGTGAGTATTATTGCTGTGGAGCTCTGATACGCTCACATACACTGCACATTACTGTGAGTTTTATTGCTGTGGAGCTCTGTGATACACTCATACACATCGCACATTACTGTGAGTATTATTGCTGTGGAGCTCTGTGATACGCTCACGCACACCGCACATTACTGTGAGTATTATTGCTGTGGAGCTCTGTGATACGCTCACACACACTGCACATTACTGTGAGTATTATTGCTGTGGAGCTCTGATACGCTCACATACACTGCACATTACTGTGAATTTTATTGCTGTGGTGCTCTGTGATACACTCATACACACCGCACTAGGGCTGCAACTAACGATTATTCTCATAATCGATTAGTTGGCCGATTATATCGATTAATAGATTCATCGGATAAAAAAAAAAACAGAAAAAAAAATGTGTTTACTTAAAAGGAATTTTATGTAAAAAATAACCATAACCCCTCCCCCTTTTTTAATAAGTAATTTGCGTAGTGTATGTAACTTATGTACGTACATGCGTATCCTGAGTACTTTTTACACAAGGCATGCGAGTGCTTGGTCGGAGTGATTGGTTGATGCTGCATGCCCAGCTTAAGCCCATGTTTGCTTTCTCAATTGAACGTGGCTACAAGCACTTGGTCATCGATGATGATGTCAGCATGAAATCGGGGTTCATAAGCTGAAGTGGTCAGGGTGCGTAGAGTGTCCCTTTTAAATAACTTCATGAACAAACGGAGTAGGAGGAGGGACTGGAGGTGGAAGGGACGGACTTAACCTGAGTGTGAGAGGGAGTGGGTATTGACAAAAGACCGGATCTGAGTGTGGGAGTGAGTTTGGGGAAAGGGACCAGACCAAAGGGAGGGAATGGCAGTTCCCGAACAAAGAGGGTGGGGTGGTGGCACAGGACTCCAGCTTCAAGTAAGGATAAAACACAGGCATACAGCTCCTTAAAAAAATGAATATGTGTGAGGTGTAGACACCAGTATATCATAAATACGTATCTTATAGGTCTCCCGGAGCGTCTCCTCCTTCTTACGCTCGATTATAAACAAAGAATAATGTGACGAATCACCAATGGGAGCAACCTAGCTGGAACCTGGGGAGCAGACCGTCTCTATCTGCTGGAGCACAAGGAGTGTCTGCTTCTGGAAAAATCTTTTCCAAGGGTTTCTATTGCACAAGCGCTCCGTTATCCTTTACAACCGAAATGAATGATCCCGAAGTGCTCACGAAGTATCAGAGTTCCGTGTATCCAGACAACTGTCGACGCTGATGAAGGCTGACTGGTTGGAAGGGTAACATCCTGATACATGATACGCTTGAACCTTTTTTGCGTCTAGTGAGTGCATCTTAAAGGGGCCTGTGGTGTATACTTAGTTTAAACTGTATCACACCATGTCCTTCTGTTTGTGTATCTAGGTTGCTCCCATTGGTGATTCGTCACATTATTCTTTGCATACAGCTCCTTCACCCAGTGACCGTATCCTATTGTTTGTGTTATAGTTCTGCTACTGTTGTAAACGGAATAAAAACGAACTGGTTGTGTCTGACATAACCCTAGAACTAAATCATACCTAGTAAAGCAGCGACGCGTCTCCTCCAATCAGCTCCGAAGCTGAGGTTATTTACATTTAACTCAGTCTGACTCTAAACAGTGTGTGCTGCTCACAGGACCATTAATCAACACCCATTAACCCATAATGGGAATAGTTGACAACTATTTTAATCATCGATTAGTTGTTTCAGCCCTACTCCGCACATTACTGTGGGTTTTATTGCTGTGGATTCTGTGATACGCTCATACACACTGCACATTACTGTGAGTTTTATTGCTGTGGAGCTCTGTGATACACTCCAGGGGTGTGGAAATTTTAAAAAAATCTACTTGTCCAACGGACTAAGTAGTAGTCCAATCTACTTGTCCCTCAGGACGATCTACTTGTCCTGATAATTTCAACAAAATAGTGTTTAAATAGAGGTCTTTATTCATAACAGCCTATAGAGGCAGCGTCAGATACATGTGATGAATAAAAACCCTATTTTGTTGTATGTATATATTCGGGATGCACCAATACCACTTTTTTTAAGACCGAGTACCGATACTTTTATTTTATGTCATGTGACCACCATGGATATATGCCCAAGCTCATGGATATGCCCCAGCTCATGGATATCTGCCCCAGCTCTTGGATATCTGCCCCAGCTCATGGATATATGCCCCCAGCTCATGGATATCTGCCCAAGCACATAGATATTGCACCAGCACATGGATATTGCCCCAGCACATGGATATTGCCCCAGCTCATGGATATATGCCCCAGCACATGGATATATGCCCCAGCACATGGATATATGCCCCAGCTCATGGATATATGCCCCAGCTCATGGATATATGCCCCAGCTCATGGATATATGCCCCAGCTCATGGATATATGCCCCAGCTCATGGATATATGCCCCAGCTCATGGATATATGCCCCAGCTCATGGATATATGCCCCAGCTCATGGATATATGCCCCAGCTCATGGATATATGCCCCAGCTCATGGATATATGTCCCAGCACATGGATATTTGCCCCAGCACATGGATATATGCCCCAGCACATGGATATATGCCCCAGCTCATGGATATATGCCCCAGCTCATAGATATATGCCCCAGCACATGGATATTTGCCCCAGCACATGGATATACTGCCCCAGCACATGGATATACTGCCCCAGCACATGGATATACTGCCCCAGCTCATGGATATACTGCCCCAGCTCATGGATAATGCCCCAGCTCATGGATATACTGCCCCAGCACATGGATATATGCCCCAGCTCATGGATAATGCCCCCAGCTCATGGATAAATGCCCCCAGCTCATGGATAAATGCCTCCAGCTCATGGTATACTGCCCCCACGCTCTCATGGATATTGCTCCCCAGCTCAGACCCCAGACCAGACATGGGGCGGCTGTTCGAATGCTCTATCGGCATTCGGACAGCCGCCCCTGGAGCTCTCCGGCATACTTACCTTCCCGAGCGGCGCCGACAAAGTCTTCGCGCCTGCGCTGTTGAAGGACCCCCAGCCGCGATCACGTGGGACTCCCATGTGATCGCGGCTGGGTCCTTCAACGTGCAGAAGCGCGGAAACTTTCCCGGCGCCGCTCGGGAAGGTAAGTATGCCAGAGAGCTCCAGGGGCGGCTGTCCGAATGCCGATAGAGCGTTCGAACAGCCGCCCAAGCCCCTCGGATGCCGGCAAGCCGGCTCAATGCTGGCTTCCGGTATTGGGGGCGTCCCTGTAATTAGTTCGCAGTCCGGCAGGCTTCTGGCCCGCCAGACTGCATCTAAAAAAAAAAAAACTACTCGCACGGCGCACGGATCTTCATGTCCCGGGCGTCGGGCGATACAATTCCCACACCCCTGCACTCATACACACTGCACATTACAGTGAGTTTTAGTGCTGTGGAGCTCTGTGATAAAGTCATACACCGCACATTACTGTGGGTTTTATTGCTGTGGAGCTCTGTGATACGCTCATACTGCACATTACTGTGAGTTTTATTGCTGTGCAGCTCTGTAATACACTCACACACACCACACATTACTGTGAGTTTTATTGCTGTGGAGCTCTGTGATACGCTCATACACACTGCACATTACTGTGAGTTTTATTGCTGTGCAGCTCTGTAATACGCTCACACACACACCACACATTACTGTGAGTTTTATTGCTGTGGAGCTCTGTGATACGCTTATACACACTTCATTGATCATAGGTTTTGGGGGGAATCGGAATTTGGACGTTTGGTTTGTTTTCTCTGGATCCCTGTTACCCCTCAGTTTTTTGTGTGTCCGTGTAGAGGGCTGGGGTATGTAGTTATATGGTGCTGGATGTGATGCTGCAGAGGGAAGGCACTGGAGTCGAGCGCGGTGTAATCCCAGTATAATTCCTGCGAGCTTGGCCTCTTCTAATCCCTGCAGCAGCTGCCCGGGATCGGGGTAGGAGGTGATATCAGGTCACTGCACAGATCAGAGTTATATTTATATGGATGTGGTCATGTTTTATGTCCCCTCCCTCCCTCCTTTACACCAGAGGAATACGCATCCTGCAGATTTTCAGGCTGTGAGGCCTGGTGCATTGGATTGTAAGCTCACGTGGTCTGGGCCTCCTCACCCCCTGGCGTGTATTACACGAAAGCGTGACAGAATGTGTGTCTGCATCTTATGAATAACAACATAACAATTGGTTTCTGCATTGGCTCACATAACCCCCCCCCTTAGGTGACAAACCCCTTAATGAATCCACATCCCACACGGTGTATTTTTAGTAGCGGCACATGGCCTTCCCAGGGCCTCTCTGAAACGGCCCCGAGTATCTTCCATGCCACTGGATTGGTGGTCCTGATGCGAATACAGAGCTCCACAGCAATAAAACTCACAGTAATGTGCGGTGTGTATGAGCGCATCACAGAATACACAGCAATAAAGCTCACACTCATACACACCGCACATTACTGTGAGTTTTATTGCTGTGTATTCTGTGATATGCTCATACACAATGCACATTACTGTATCACAGAATACACAGCAATAAAACTCACAGTAATGTGCGGTGTGTGTGAGCGTATCACAGAATACACAGCAATAAAGCTCACACTCATACACACCGCACATTACTGTGAGTTTTATTGCTGTGTATTCTGTGATATGCTCATACACAATGCACATTACTGTATCACAGAATACACAGCAATAAAACTCACGCTCATACACACCGCACATTACTGTGAGTTTTATTGCTGTGTATTCTGTGATACAGTAATGTGCATTGTGTATGAGCATATCACAGAATACACAGCAATAAAACTCACAGTAATGTGCGGTGTGTATGAGTGTGAGCTTTATTGCTGTGTATATTGTGATACGCTCACACACACCCACATTACTGTATCACAGAGTTGCACAGCTATAAAACTCACACTCATACGCACTGCACATTACTGTGAGTTTTATTGCTGTGTATTCTGTGATATGCTCATACACACCGCACATTACTGTGAGTTTTATTGCTGTGTATTCTGTGATATGCTCATACACAATGCACATTACTGTATCACAGAATACACAGCAATAAAACTCACAGTAATATGCAGTGTGTGTGAGCGTATCACAGAGCTCCACAGCTATAAAACTCACACTCATACGCACTGCACATTACTGTATCAGAGTTGCACCTTTATACTATAGTGAGAGTAATATAGAAATCATTGTACAGTGCGGGGTTTGTGTTGGGTTTCCTGTGTGTGGTTTGTGTCGCTGACTCTCTGTGTTCCCTGCAGGAAGATGAAGCCCCCGATGAAGATAAAGCCACAGTAGACAAGCAGGATGTTGGGGGATCTATGAAGAAGCTAGGGCGCCCTGGAAGAAAACGAAAACCCGTTCTGGTGAGTGGCCGTGACCCGCGAGTGAGGGAGCATGTGACCCACATCTCTATATATGAAGGTTATTCTGTAATTCAGAGCCAGCTCAGTCATGGTGTGTGGAGTAAGCTCGCCAGCTCAGTCATGCTGTGTGGAGTAAGCTCGCCAGCTCAGTCATGGTGTGTGGAGTAAGCTCGCCAGCTCAGTCATGCTGTGTGGAGTAAGCTCGCCAGCTCAGTCATGCTGTGTGGAGTAAGCTCGCCAGCTCAGTCATGCTGTGTGGAGTAAGCTCGCCAGGCCAGTCATGGTGTGTGGAGTAAGCTCGCCAGCTCAGTCATGGTGTGTGGAGTAAGCTCGCCAGCTCAGTCATGGTGTGTGGAGTAAGCTCGCCAGCTCAGTCATGGTGTGTGGAGTAAGCTCGCCAGCTCAGTCATGCTGTGTGGAGTAAGCTCGCCAGCTCAGTCATGCTGTGTGGAGTAAGCTCGCCAGCTCAGTCATGCTGTGTGGAGTAAGCTCGCCAGCTCAGTCATGCTGTGTGAGTAAGCTCGCCAGCTCAGTCATGCTGTGTGGAGTAAGCTCGCCAGCTCAGTCATGGTGTGTGGAGTAAGCTCGCCAGCTCAGTCATGGTGTTGTGGAGTAAGCTCGCCAGCTCAGTCATGCTGTGTGGAGTAAGCTCGCCAGCTCAGTCATGCTGTGTGGAGTAAGCTCGCCAGCTCAGTCATGCTGTGTGGAGTAAGCTCGCCAGCTCAGTCATGCTGTGTGGAGTAAGCACGCCAGCTCAGTCATGCTGGTGTGGAGTAAGCTCGCGCAGCTCAGTCATGCTGTGTGGAGTAAGCTCGCCAGCTCAGTCATGGTGTGTGGAGTAAGCTCGCCAGCTCAGTCATGGTGTGTGGAGTAAGCTCGCCAGCTCAGTCATGCTGTGTGGAGTAAGCTCGCCAGCTCAGTCATGCTGTGTGGAGTGTGTGTGGGAAATAGATGGGGAATTGATGGGGAGCTAGAGGAGGAATAGATGGGGAATTGATGGGGAGCTAGAGGAGGAATAGATGGGGAATTGATGGGGAGCTAGAGGAGGAATTGATGGGGAATTGATGGGGAGCTAGAGGAGGAATTGATGGGGAATTGATAGGGAATTGATGGGGAGCTAGAGGAGGAATTGATGGGGAGCTAGAGGAGGAATTGATGGGGAGCTAGAGGAGGAATTGATGGGGAGCTAGAGGAGGAATTGATGGGGAATTGATGGGGAGCTAGAGGAGGAATTGATGGGGAATTGATGGGGAAATAAATTCCTCCTCTACTTCTCCATCTATTCCTCCTCTAGCTCCTCAATTGATGGAAATGTCTCGTTAGGGTTTCCTCCTCTGTAAACTCGAATGGAAATGGCAACGTTGCCTAACTTGCGTCCGTTTGGCACGATCGCTGTGCGTGCGCAGTTCGATGCGGACGCACTTAGGGCCCTATTACATTATTTGCGCAAACGTTTGCGCCGGTGCAAAAATGCATTAACGTGAGGGGCAAAACCATTTGCGCTGAACGTCGTATTACATAGCGCAACAAACGTGCGTATATGTCTACCGCGGGTGAACCTGCGCAAACGCTGCGCGAGCTTACTGTACGTCGCGCGTCCTATACTTAACATTGTGAGCGCAAATGCGTTGTGCGCTGGTACGCGGATGGTATTACAATCTATGCGCAGGATTTAACGCACAGCGTTTACGCGCATTATTTTAGCGACTCCTAAAAGCTGGTATTAATGACAAATTCTATCAACCTGCCGAACCCAAATACACCAGCCCAAAAAAAACCACACGCAGCAAAGTATAGTTACACATTCTACACATACCCAAAGCATTAAAATGGAGAAGCTGTGTGTGCATTTATTATCACTGCAGCATATATTGACTTTGACAGGCGCAAAAACTTAATGTGAGATAATTGTGGTTCTTAATTCTGATTGGTTGAATCGTGTGAAAAAAACAGTCCGCACACTGAATTCTGCGCGCAACGTTGCTTCGTGCGCATTTTGCGCTTCCGTTTAATGCGCGTTATTGCACGACGGATGAAAAAAATGAGCGAGTATTGTAATTCCAGCGTTGATTTATGCGTGTTAACGTTTGGCGCACAAATTCACGTGCTGCGCGAGGGTTTTAACGCTGAGATTGTAATCGGGCCCTGAGTGTGCGGGTCTTTATCGCTCATGATTCTATGCTACGACGGACGTTAAACTGTGCGCCGATACGGACGTGATCACTGCGCTCGTGTGATGCCGGCCTTCATGGGAAGATACAGGTGGACTCTTATTACTCGATGAGGACCTAATAAATGCAGCGGCGCAGCGTCAGCATCCTGAAATACATGTATCTGTATAAACCCGTCACGTCTGCCTCCTGTGTTTCATCGTGTCTCCTATGTGTAACATACCGTAGTTTTCGCTCCATAAGACGCACCTAGTTTTTAGAGGAAAACAGGAAAATAAATATTCTGAATCAAATAGTGTAATAATGGATATACTGCCCCCAGCTCATGGATACTGTCCCCCAGCTCATGGATACTGCCCCCAGCTCATGGATACTGTCCCCCAGCTCATGGATACTGTCCCCCAGCTCATGGATACTGTCCCCCAGCTCATGGATACTGCCCCAGCTCATGGATACTGTCCCCAGCACATGGATACTGCCCCCAGCTCATGGATACTGTCCCCCAGCACATGGATACTGCCCCCAGCTCATGGATACTGTCCCCAGCACATGGATACTGCCCCCAGCTCATGGATACTGTCCCCCAGCTCATGGATACTGTCCCCCAGCTCATGGATACTGCCCCCAGCTCATGGATACTGTCCCCCAGCTCATGGATACTGTCCCCCAGCTCATGGATACTGTCCCCAGCACATGGATACTGTCCCCCAGCTCCTGGATACTGTCCCCTAGCTCATGGATACTGTCCCCAGCTCATGGATACTGTCCCCCAGCTCATGATATGCCCCAGCACATGGATACTGTCCCCCAGCTCATGGATACTGTCCCCCAGCACATGGATACTGTCCCCCAGCTCTCTGGATACTGTCCCCAGCTCATGGATACTGTCCCCAGCACATGGATACTGTCCCCCAGCTCATGGATACTGTCCCCCCAGCTCATGGATACTGTCCCCCAGCACATGGATACTGTCCCCAGCTCATGGATACTGTCCCCCAGCTCATGGATACTGTCCCCCAGCTCATGGATACTGTCCCCAGCACATGGATACTGTCCCCAGCACATGGATACTGTCCCCCAGCTCATGGATACTGTCCCCCAGCACATGGATACTGTCCCCCAGCACATGGATACTGTCCCCAGCTCATGGATACTGTCCCCCAGCTCATGGATACTGTCCCCAGCTCCTGGATACTGTCCCCCAGCACATGGATACTGTCCCCCAGCACATGGATACTGTCCCCAGCACATGGATACTGTCCCCCAGCACATGGATACTGTCCCCAGCTCATGGATACTGTCCCCAGCTCATGGATACTGTCCCCCAGCTCATGGATACTGTCCCCCAGCACATGGATACTGTCCCCCAGCACATGGATACTGTCCCCCAGCTCATGGATACTGTCCCCAGCACATGGATACTGTCCCCCAGCACATGGATACTGTCCCCAGCTCATGGATACTGTCCCCAGCACATGGATACTGTCCCCCAGCTCATGGATACTGTCCCCCAGCTCCTGGATACTGTCCCCCAGCTCATGGATACTGTCCCCCAGCTCCTGGATACTGTCCCCCAGCACATGGATACTGTCCCCCAGCACATGGATACTGTCCCCCAGCACATGGATACTGTCCCCTAGCTCCTGGATACTGTCCCCCAGCTCATGGATACTGTCCCCCAGCTCATGGATACTGTCCCCCAGCTCATGGATACTGTCCCCCAGCTCATGGATACTGTCCCCCAGCACATGGATACTGTCCCCCAGCTCATGGATACTGTCCCCCAGCTCATGGATACTGTCCCCCAGCTCATGGATACTGTCCCCCAGCTCATGGATACTGTCCCCCAGCTCATGGATTCTGTCCCCCAGCACATGGATACTGTCCCCCAGCTCATGGATACTGTCCCCCAGCACATGGATACTGTCCCCCAGCACATGGATACTGTCCCCCAGCTCCTGGATACTGTCCCCCAGCTCATGGATACTGTCCCCCAGCTCCTGGATACTGTCCCCCAGCTCATGGATACTGTCCCCCAGCTCCTGGATACTGTCCCCCAGCTCATGGATACTGCCCCCAGCTCATGGATATGTCCCCCAGCTCCTGGATACTGTCCCCCAGCTCCTGGATACTGTCCCCTAGCTCATGGATACTGTCCCCCAGCTCATGGATACTGTCCCCCAGCACATGGATACTGTCCCCAGCTCATGGATACTGTCCCCCAGCTCATGGATACTGTCCCCCAGTTCATGGATACTGTCCCCCAGCTCCTGGATTCTGTCCCCCAGCACATGGATACTGTCCCCCAGCACATGGATACTGTCCCCAGCACATGGATACTGTCCCCCAGCTCATGGATACTGTCCCCCAGCACATGGATACTGTCCCCCAGCTCATGGATACTGTCCCCCAGCTCATGGATACTGTCCCCCAGTTCATGGATACTGTCCCCCAGCTCCTGGATTCTGTCCCCCAGCACATGGATACTGTCCCCCAGCACATGGATACTGTCCCCCAGCACATGGATACTGTCCCCCAGCTCATGGATAATGTCCCCCAGCTCATGGATACTGTCCCCAGCTCATGGATACTGTCCCCAGCACATGGATACTGTCCCCAGCTCATGGATACTGTCCCCAGCTCATGGATACTGTCCCCAGCTCATGGATACTGTCCCCCCAGCAATGGATACTGTCCCCAGCTCCTGGATACTGTCCCCCAGCTCATGGATACTGTCCCCCCAGCATGGATACTGTCCCCCAGCATGGATACTGTCCCCCAGCTCATGGATACTGTCCCCCTGCTCATGGATACTGTCCCCCAGCTCATGGATACTGTCCCCCAGCTCATGGATACTGTCCCCCTGCTCATGGATACTGTCCCCAGCTCATGGATACTGTCCCCAGCTCATGGATACTGTCCCCAGCTCATGGATACTGTCCCCAGCACATGGATACTGTCCCCAGCTCATGGATACTGTCCCCCAGCACATGGATACTGTCCCCAGCACATGGATACTGTCCCCCAGCTCATGGATACTGTCCCCAGCACATGGATACTGTCCCCAGCACATGGATACTGCCCCCAGCACATGGATACTGTCCCCCAGCTCCTGGATACTGTCCCCCAGTTCATGGATACTGTCCCCAGCTCCTGGATTCTGTCCCCCAGCACATGGATACTGTCCCCCAGCTCATGGATACTGTCCCCCAGCACATGGATACTGTCCCCCAGCTCATGGATACTGTCCCCAGCACATGGATACTGTCCCCAGCACATGGATACTGTCCCCCAGCACATGGATACTGTCCCCAGCTCATGGATACTGTCCCCCAGCTCATGGATACTGTCCCCCAGTTCATGGATACTGTCCCCAGCACATGGATACTGTCCCCCAGCTCTGGATACTGTCCCCAGCACATGGATACTGTCCCCCACATGGATACTGTCCCCAGCACATGGATACTGTCCCCAGCACATGGATACTGTCCCCAGCACATGGATACTGTCCCCAGCTCATGGATACTGTCCCCAGCTCATGGATACTGTCCCCCAGCTCCTGGATACTGTCCCCCAGCTCATGGATACTGTCCCCCAGCTCATGGATACTGTCCCCCAGCTCATGGATACTGTCCCCAGCACATGGATACTGTCCCCCAGCACATGGATACTGTCCCCAGCTCATGGATACTGTTCCCCAGCTCATGGATACTGTCCCCAGCTCCTGGATTCTGTCCCCCAGCACATGGATACTGTCCCCAGCACATGGATACTGTCCCCAGCTCATGATACTGTCCCCAGCACATGGATACTGTCCCCAGCTCATGGATACTGTCCCCCAGCTCATGGATACTGTCCCCCAGCACATGGATACTGTCCCCAGCTCATGGATACTGTCCCCAGCACATGGATACTGTCCCCCAGCTCATGGATACTGCCCCCAGCACATGGATACTGTCCCCAGCACATGGATACTGTCCCCAGCTCCTGGATACTGTCCCCAGCTCCTGGATACTGTCCCCTAGCTCCTGGATACTGTCCCCCAGTTCATGGATTCTGTCCCCCAGCTCTGGATACTGTCCCCAGCTCATGGATACTGTCCCCCAGCTCATGGATACTGCCCCCAGCTCATGGATACTGTCCCCAGCACATGGATACTGTCCCCAGCTCATGGATACTGTCCCCTAGCTCATGGATACTGCCCCCAGCTCATGGATACTGTCCCCCAGTTCATGGATACTGTCCCCCAGCACATGATACTGTCCCCAGCTCATGGATACTGTCCCCCCAGCTATGGATACTGTCCCCAGCTCATGGATACTGTCCCCCAGCTCATGGATACTGTCCCCCAGCACATGGATACTGCCCCCAGCACATGGATACTGTCCCCCAGCTCCTGGATACTGTCCCCAGCTCCTGGATACTGTCCCCTAGCTCTGGATACTGTCCCCCAGTTCATGGATTCTGTCCCCAGCTCCTGGATACTGTCCCCCAGCTCATGGATACTGTCCCCAGCTCATGGATACTGTCCCCCAGCTCATGGATACTGTCCCCCAGCACATGGATACTGTCCCCCAGCTCATGGATACTGTCCCCTAGCTCATGGATACTGTCCCCCAGCTCATGGATACTGTCCCCCAGTTCATGGATACTGTCCCCCAGCACATGGATACTGTCCCCCAGCTCATGGATACTGTCCCCCAGCTCATGGATACTGTCCCCAGCTCATGGATACTGTCCCCAGCTCATGGATACTGTCCCCAGCTCATGGATACTGTCCCCCAGCTCATGGATACTGTCCCCAGCACATGGATACTGTCCCCCAGCACATGGATACTGTCCCCCCGCTCCTGGATACTGTCCCCCAGCTCCTGATACTGTCCCCCAGCTCATGGATACTGTTCCCCAGCTCATGGATACTGTCCCCAGCTCATGGATACTGTCCCCCAGCTCATGGATATGTCCCAGCTCATGGATACTGTCCCCCAGCTCATGGATACTGTCCCCAGCACATGATACTGTCCCCCAGCACATGGATACTGTCCCCAGCACATGGATACTGTCCCCAGCACATGGATACTGTCCCCCAGCTCATGGATACTGTCCCCAGCACATGGCTGTCCCCCGCTCATGGATATACTGTCCCCCAGCTCATGGATACTGTCCCCAGCTCCTGGATACTGTCCCCCAGCTCATGGATACTGTCCCCAGCTTGGATACTGTCCCCAGCACATGGATACTGTCCCCAGCACATGGATACTGTCCCCAGCTCATGGATACTGTCCCCCAGCACATGGATACTGTCTCCCCAGCTCATGGATACTGTCCAGCTCATGGATACTGTCCCCCAGCTCATGGATACTGTCCCCAGCACATGGATACTGTCCCCCAGCTCATGGATACTGTCCCCAGCTCATGGATACTGTTCCAGCTCATGGATACTGTCCCCCAGCACATGGATACTGTCCAGCACATGGATACTGTCCCCAGCACATGATACTAGTCCCCCCAGCTCATGGATACTGTCCCCCATCATTGGATACTGTCCCCCAGCATGGATACTGTCCCCCAGCTCATGGATACTGCCCCCAGCTCATGGATACTGTCCCCCAGCACATGGATACTGTCCCCCAGCACATGGATACTGCCCCCAGCTCATGGATACTGTCCCCCAGCTCATGGATACTGTCCCCAGCTCATGGATCTGCCAGACATGGATACTGTCCCCCAGCACATGGATACTGTCCCCAGCACATGGATACTGTCCCCAGCTCATGGATACTGTCCCCCAGCACATGGATACTGTCCCCAGCTCATGGATACTGTCCCCAGCTCATGGATACTGTCCCCCAGCTCATGGATACTGCCCCCAGCTCATGATACTGTCCCCCAGCTCATGGATACTGTCCCCAGCTCATGGATACTGTCCCCCAGCACATGGATACTGTCCCCAGCACATGGATACTGTCCCCCAGCTCATGGATACTGTCCCCCAGCACATGGATACTGTCCCCCAGCTCATGGATAATGTCCCCAGCACATGGATACTGTCCCCCAGCTCATGGATACTGTCCCCAGCTCATGGATACTGTCCCCCAGCTCATGGATACTGTCCCCAGCTCATGGATACTGTCCCCAGCACATGGATACTGTCCCCAGCATGGATACTGTCCCCCAGCTCATGGATTCTGTCCCCCAGCACATGGATACTGTCCCCCAGCTCATGGATAATGTCCCCCAGCACATGGATACTGTCCCCCAGCACATGGATACTGTCCCCAGCTCCTGGATACTGTCCCCAGCTCCTGGATACTGTCCCCCAGCTCATGGATACTGTCCCCAGCTCCTGGATACTGTCCCCCAGCTCCTGGATACTGTCCCCAGCTCCTGGATACTGTCCCCATCCTGGATACTGTCCCCCAGCTCCTGGATACTGTCCCCCAGCTCCTGGATACTGTCCCCAGCTCATGGATACTGTCCCCCAGCTCCTGGATACTGTCCCCAGCTCATGGATACTGTCCCCCAGCACATGGATACTGTCCCCCAGCTCCGGATACTGTCCCCCAGCTCATGGATACTGTCCCCAGCTCATGGATATGTCCCCCAGCTCCTGGATACTGTCCCCTAGCTCCTGGATACTGTCCCCCAGCTCATGGATACTGTCCCCAGCTCATGGATACTGTCCCCAGCTCATGGATACTGTCCCCAGCACATGGATACTGTCCCCAGCACATGGTACTGTCCCCTAGCTCATGGATACTGTCCCCAGCACATGGATACTGTCCCCTAGCTCATGGATAATGTCCCCCAGCTCATGGATACTGTCCCCCAGCACATGGATACTGTCCCCAGCACATGGATACTGTCCCCAGCTCATGGATAATGTCCCCCAGCTCATGGATACTGTCCCCCAGCACATGGATACTGTCCCCAGCACATGGATACTGTCCCCAGCTCATGGATACTGTCCCCCAGCTCATGGATACTGTCCCCAGCACATGGATACTGTCCCCCAGCTCATGGATACTGTCCCCAGCACATGGATACTGTCCCCCAGCTCATGGATACTCCCCGCTCATGGATACTGTCCCCCAGCTCATGGATACTGTCCCCCAGCTCATGGATACTGTCCCCAGCACATGGATACTGTCCCCCAGCTCATGGATACTGTCCCCCAGCTCATGGATACTGTCCCCCCAGCTTCATTTGTCCCCCCAGCTCATGGATACTGTCCCCCAGCTCAGGATACTGTCCCCCAGCTCATGGATACTGTCCCCAGCTCATGGATACTGTCCCCAGCTCATGGATACTGTCCCCAGCTCATGGATACTGTCCCCAGCACATGGATACTGTCCCCCAGCTCATGGATAATGTCCCCCAGCTCATGGATACTGTCCCCAGCACATGGATAATGTCCCCCAGCTCATGGATACTGTCCCCCAGCACATGGATACTGTCCCCCAGCTCATGGATACTGTCCCCCAGCTCATGGATACTGTCCCCCAGCTCATGGATACTGTCCCCCAGCACATGGATACTGTCCCCCAGCTCATGGATAATGTCCCCCAGCTCATGGATACTGTCCCCCAGCTCATGGATAATGTCCCCCAGCTCATGGATACTGTCCCCCAGCACATGGATACTGTCCCCCAGCTCATGGATACTGTCCCCCAGCTCATGGATACTGTCCCCAGCTCATGGATACTGTCCCCAGCTCATGGATACTGTCCCCCAGCTCATGGATACTGTCCCCCAGCTCATGGATACTGTCCCCCAGCTCATGGATACTGTCCCCCAGCACATGGATACTGTCCCCCAGCTCATGGATTCTGTCCCCAGCACATGGATACTGTCCCCCAGCACATGGATACTGTCCCCCAGCACATGGATACTGTCCCCAGCACATGGATATGCCCCAGCTCACCTCCCTCTGAGCGTGCGTCCGGCGGCAGGAAGCTTGGGCACTCGCCTGGGGGAGCCACGTGACCGCGATCTCGCGAGATCGAGGTCACGTGGCTCCCCCAGCAGGAAGTGCCCAAGTTCCTTGCCGCCGGACACACGCTCAGAGGGAGCCGAACGCGGCGGCAGGTGAGCTGAGGCATATCATGGGGCATTCGCTCCATAAGACGCACCCACTTTTCCCCCCACTTTTTGTGGGGAGAAAAGTGCGTCTTATGGAGCGAAAAATACGGTATATTGGCTGGGCTGTGTCACGGCTTGTTCACGTGTCACGGAGCTCGCTGTGTGCCGAGTTATCCGTGAATTAAACTTGCCTGCACCAGGACACGCAGCCAGCGCTCAGAATAGCAATGACCTCCGGCAAATCCGATATAATAACATGATCTATTTAGAGGCGGGAGAGCACGCATGTGACCTGGAGCTACCTGTCTGACAGATCTAAAAAATCACCTGTGTATATGATCATAAGACAAGTTACCGTGTGTGTTATTATGTGTAGTCTGATATTCCCGTGTTATGAGGTCATGTTACTGTGTGTGTTATTACGTGTAGTCTGATATTCTCATGTTATGAGGTCATGTTACTGTGTGTGTTATTACGTGTAGTCTGATATTCCTGTGTTATGAGGTCATGTTACCGTGTGTGTTATTACGTGTAGTCTGATATTCCTGTGTTATGAGGTCATGTTACTGTGTGTGTTATTACGTGTAGTCTGATATTCTCATGTTATGAGGTCATGTTACTGTGTGTGTTATTACGTGTAGTCTGATATTCTCATGTTATGAGGTCATGTTACTGTGTGTTATTACGTGTAGTCTGATATTCCTGTGTTATGAGGTCATGTTACTGTGTGTGTTATTACGTGTAGTCTGATATTCCTGTGTTATGAGGTCATGTTACTGTGTGTGTTATTACGTGTAGTCTGATATTCCTGTGTTATGAGGTCATGTTACGGTGTGTGTTATTACGTGTAGTCTGATATTCCTGTGTTATGAGGTCATGTTACTGTGTGTGTTATTACGTGTAGTCTGATATTCCTGTGTTATGAGGTCATGTTACTGTGTGTGTTATTACGTGTAGTCTGATATTCCTGTGTTATGAGGTCATGTTACTGTGTGTGTTATTACGTGTAGTCTGATATTCCCATGTTATGAGGTCATGTTACTGTGTGTGTTATTACATGTAGTCTGATATTCCTGTGTTATGAGGTCATGTTACTGTGTGTGTTATTATGTGTAGTCTGATATTCCTGTGTTATGAGGTCATGTTACTGTGTGTGTTATTACGTGTAGTCTGATATTCCCATGTTATGAGGTCATGTTACTGTGTGTGTTATTATGTGTAGTCTGATATTCCTGTGTTATGAGGTCATGTTACTGTGTGTGTTATTACGTGTAGTCTGATATTCCCATGTTATGAGGTCATGTTACTGTGTGTGTTATTACGTGTAGTCTGATCTTCCCATGTTATGAGGTCATGTTACTGTGTGTGTTATTACGTGTAGTCTGATATTCCATGTTATGAGGTCATGTTACTGTGTGTGTTATTACATGTAGTCTGATATTCCTGTGTTATGAGGTCATGTTACTGTGTGTGTTATTATGTGTAGTCTGATATTTCCGTGTTATGAGGTCATGTTACTGTGTGTGTATTACGTGTAGTATGATATTCCTGTGTTATGAGGTCATGTTACTGTGTGTTATTATGTGTAGTCTGATATTCCTGTGTTATGAGGTCATGTTACTGTGTGTGTTATTACGTGTAGTCTGATATCTCATGTTATGAGGTCATGTTACTGTGTGTGTTATTACGTGTAGTCCGATATTCTCATGTTATGAGGTCATGTTACTGTGTGTGTTATTATGTGTAGTCTGATATTCCTGTGTTATGAGGTCATGTTACTGTGTGTGTTATTACGTGTAGTCTGATATTCCTGTGTTATGAGGTCATGTTACTGTGTGTGTTATTACATGTAGTCTGATATTCCTGTGTTATGAGGTCATGTTACTGTGTGTGTTATTATGTGTAGTCTGATATTCCTGTGTTATGAGGTCATGTTACTGTGTGTTATTACGTGTAGTCTGATATTCCTGTGTTATGAGGTCATGTTACTGTGTGTGTTATTATGTGTAGTTTGATATTCCTGTGTTATGAGGTCATGTTACTGTGTGTGTTATTACGTGTAGTCTGATATTCCTGTGTTATGAGGTCATGTTACTGTGTGTGTTATTACGTGTAGTCTGATATTCCTGTGTTATGAGGTCATGTTACTGTGTGTGTTATTACGTGTAGTCTGATATTCTCATGTTATGAGGTCATGTTACTGTGTGTGTTATTACGTGTAGTCTGATATTCCTGTGTTATGAGGTCATGTTACTGTGTGTGTTATTACGTGTAGTCTGATATTCTCATGCTATGAGGTCATGTTACTGTGTGTGTTATTACGTGTAGTCTGATATTCTCATGTTATGAGGTCATGTTACTGTGTGTGTTATTACGTGTAGTCTGATATTCCTGTGTTATGAGGTCATGTTACTGTGTGTGTTATTACGTGTAGTCTGATATTCTCATGTTATGAGGTCATGTTACTGTGTGTGTTATTATGTGTAGTATGATATTCCCATGTTATGAGGTCATGTTACTGTGTGTGTTATTACGTGTAGTCTGATATTCCTGTGTTATGAGGTCATGTTACCGTGTGTGTTATTACGTGTAGTCTGATATTCCTGTGTTATGAGGTCATGTTACTGTGTGTGTTATTACGTGTAGTCTGATATTCTCATGTTATGAGGTCATGTTACGGTGTGTGTTATTATGTGTAGTCTGATATTCCTGTGTTATGAGGTCATGTTACTGTGTGTGTTATTATGTGTAGTCTGATATTCCTGTGTTATGAGGTCATGTTACTGTGTGTGTTATTACGTGTAGTCTGATATTCCTGTGTTATGAGGTCATGTTACTGTGTGTGTTATTACGTGTAGTATGATATTCCTGTGTTATGAGGTCATGTTACTGTGTGTGTTATTACGTGTAGTATGATATTCCTGTGTTATGAGGTCATGTTACTGTGTGTGTTATTACGTGTAGTATGATATTCCTGTGTTATGAGGTCATGTTACTGTGTGTGTTATTACGTGTAGTCTGATATTCCTGTGTTATGAGGTCATGTTACTGTGTGTGTTATTACGTGTAGTCTGATATTCCTGTGTTATGAGGTCATGTTACTGTGTGTGTTATTACGTGTAGTCTGATATTCTCATGTTATGAGGTCATGTTACTGTGTGTGTTATTATGTGTAGTCTGATATTCCCATGTTATGAGGTCATGTTACTGTGTGTGTTATTACGTGTAGTCTGATATTCCCATGTTATGAGGTCATGTTACTGTGTGTGTTATTACGTGTAGTCATGATATTCCCATGTTATGAGGTCATGTTACTGTGTGTGTTATTATGTGTAGTCTGATATTCTCATGTTATGAGGTCATGTTACTGTGTGTGTTATTATGTGTAGTCTGATATTCCCATGTTATGAGGTCATGTTACTGTGTGTGTTATTATGTGTAGTATGATATTCCTGTGTTATGAGGTCATGTTACTGTGTGTGTTTATTACGTGTAGTATGATATTCCTGTGTTATGAGGTCATGTACTGTGTGTGTTATTACGTGTAGTCTGATATTCCTGTGTTATGAGGTCATGTTACTGTGTGTGTTATTACGTGTAGTCTGATATTCCTGTGTTATGAGGTCATGTTACTGTGTGTGTTATTATGTGTAGTCTGATATTCTGTGTTATGAGGTCATGTTACTGTGTGTGTTATTACGTGTAGTCTGATATTCCCATGTTATGAGGTTATGTTACTGTGTGTGTTATTACGTGTAGTCTGATATTCCTGTGTTATGAGGTCATGTTACTGTGTGTGTTATTACGTGTAGTCTGATATTCCTGTGTTATGAGGTCATGTTACTGTGTGTGTTATTACGTGTAGTCTGATATTCCTGTGTTATGAGGTCATGTTACTGTGTGTGTTATTACGTGTAGTCTGATATTCCATGTTATGAGGTCATGTTACTGTGTGTGTTATTACATGTAGTCTGATATTCCTGTGTTATGAGGTCATGTTACTGTGTGTGTTATTATGTGTAGTCTGATATTCCTGTGTTATGAGGTCATGTTACTGTGTGTGTTATTACGTGTAGTCTGATATTCCCATGTTATGAGGTCATGTTACTGTGTGTGTTATTATGTGTAGTCTGATATTCCTGTGTTATGAGGTCATGTTACTGTGTGTGTTATTACGTGTAGTCTGATATTCCCTGATGTGTATGAGGTCATGTTACTGTGTGTGTTATTACGTGTAGTCTGATATTCCTGTGTTATGAGGTCATGTTACTGTGTGTGTTATTACGTGTAGTCTGATATTCCCTGTTTATGAGGTCATGTTACTGTGTGTGTTATTACGTGTAGTCTGATATTCCCGTGTTATGAGGTCATGTTACTGTGTGTGTTATTACATGTAGTCTGATATTCCTGTGTTGAGGTCATGTTACTGTGTGTGTTATTATGTGTAGTCTGATATTCCTGTGTTATGAGGTCATGTTACTGTGTGTGTTATTACGTGTAGTCTGATATTCCTGTGTTATGAGGTCATGTTACTGTGTGTGTTATTATGTGTAGTCTGATATTCCTGTGTTATGAGGTCATGTTACTGTGTGTGTTATTACGTGTAGTCTGATATTCTCATGTTATGAGGTCATGTTACTGTGTGTGTTATTACGTGTAGTCTGATATTCTCATGTTATGAGGTCATGTTACTGTGTGTGTTATTATGTGTAGTCTGATATTCCTGTGTTATGAGGTCATGTTACTGTGTGTGTTATTATGTGTAGTCTGATATTCCTGTGTTATGAGGTCATGTTACTGTGTGTGTTATTACGTGTAGTCTGATATTCTGTGTTATGAGGTCATGTTACTGTGTGTGTTATTACATGTAGTCTGATATTCCTGTGTTATGAGGTCATGTTACTGTGTGTGTTATGTGTAGTCTGATATTCCTGTGTTATGAGGTCATGTTACTGTGTGTGTTATTACGTGTAGTCTGATATTCTCATGTTATGAGGTCATGTTACTGTGTGTGTTATTACGTGTAGTCTGATATTCTCATGTTATGAGGTCATGTTACTGTGTGTGTTATTATGTGTAGTCTGATATTCTGTGTTATGAGGTCATGTTACTGTGTGTGTTATTACGTGTAGTATGATATTCCTGTGTTATGAGGTCATGTTACTGTGTGTGTTATTACGTGTAGTCTGATATTCCTGTGTTATGAGGTCATGTTACTGTGTGTGTGTTACGTGTAGTCTGATATTCTCATGTTATGAGGTCATGTTACTGTGTGTGTTATTACGTGTAGTCTGATATTCCTGTGTTATGAGGTCATGTTACTGTGTGTGTTATTATGTGTAGTATGATATTCCTGTGTTATGAGGTCATGTTACTGTGTGTGTTATTACGTGTAGTCTGATATTCCCGTGTTATGAGGTCATGTTACTGTGTGTGTTATTACGTGTAGTCTGATATTCCTGTGTTATGAGGTCATGTTACTGTGTGTGTTATTACGTGTAGTCTGATATTCCTGTGTTATGAGGTCATGTTACTGTGTGTGTTATTACGTGTAGTCTGATATTCTCATGTTATGAGGTCATGTTACTGTGTGTGTTATTATGTGTAGTATGATATTCCATGTTATGAGGTCATGTTACTGTGTGTGTTTTACGTGTAGTCTGATATTCCTGTGTTATGAGGTCATGTTACTGTGTGTGTTATTACGTGTAGTCTGATATTCCTGTGTTATGAGGTCATGTTACGGTGTGTGTTATTACGTGTAGTCTGATATTCTCATGTTATGAGGTCATGTTACGGTGTGTGTTATTATGTGTAGTCTGATATTCCTGTGTTATGAGGTCATGTTACTGTGTGTGTTATTATGTGTAGTCTGATATTCCTGTGTTATGAGGTCATGTTACTGTGTGTGTTATTACGTGTAGTCTGATATTCCTGTGTTATGAGGTCATGTTACTGTGTGTGTTATTACGTGTAGTATGATATTCCTGTGTTATGAGGTCATGTTACTGTGTGTGTGTATTACGTGTAGTATGATATTCCTGTGTTATGAGGTCATGTTACTGTGTGTGTGTGTTATTACGTGTAGTATGATATTCCTGTGTTATGAGGTCATGTTACTGTGTGTGTTATTACGTGTAGTATGATATTCCTGGGTTATGAGGTCATGTTACTGTGTGTGTTATTACGTGTAGTATGATATTCCTGTGTTATGAGGTCATGTTACTGTGTGTGTTATTACGTGTAGTATGATCTTCCCGTGTTATGAGGTCATGTTACCGTGTGTGTTATTACGTGTAGTATGATATTCCCGTGTTATGAGGTCATGTTACTGTGTGTGTTATTATGTGTAGTCTGATATTCCTGTGTTATGAGGTCATGTTACTGTGTGTGTTATTACGTGTAGTCTGATATTCCTGTGTTATGAGGTCATGTTACTGTGTGTGTTATTACGTGTAGTCTGATATTCCTGTGTTATGAGGTCATGTTACTGTGTGTGTTATTACGTGTAGTCTGATATTCTCATGTTATGAGGTCATGTTACTGTGTGTGTTATTACGTGTAGTATGATCTTCCCGTGTTATGAGGTCATGTTACCGTGTGTGTTATTATGTGTAGTCTTGATATTCCTGTGTTATGAGGTCATGTTACTGTGTGTTTATTACGTGTAGTCTGATATTCCTGTGTTATGAGGTCATGTTACTGTGTGTGTTATTACGTGTAGTCTGATATTCTCATGTTATGAGGTCATGTTACTGTGTGTGTTATTATGTGTAGTCTGATATTCCCATGTTATGAGGTCATGTTACTGTGTGTGTTATTACGTGTAGTCTGATATTCCCAAGTTATGAGGTCATGTTACTGTGTGTGTTATTACGTGTAGTATGATATTCCCATGTTATGAGGTCATGTTACTGTGTGTGTTATTATGTGTAGTCTGATATTCTCATGTTATGAGGTCATGTTACTGTGTGTGTGTTATTATGTGTAGTCTGATATCCCATGTTATGAGGTCATGTTACTGTGTGTGTGTTATTACGTGTAGTATGATATTCCTGTGTTATGAGGTCATGTTACTGTGTGTGTTATTACGTGTAGTCTGATATTCCCGTGTTATGAGGTCATGTTACTGTGTGTGTTATTACATGTAGTATGATATTCCGTGTTATGAGGTCATGTTATGGGTCATGTTACTGTGTGTGTTATTACGTGTAGTATGATATTCCTGTGTTATGAGGTCATGTTACTGTGTGTGTTATTACGTGTAGTCTGATATTCCCGTGTTATGAGGTCATGTTACTGTGTGTGTGTTATTACGTGTAGTCTGATATTCCTGTGTTATGAGGTCATGTTACTGTGTGTGTTATTACGTGTAGTCTGATATTCCCATGTTATGAGGTCATGTTACTGTGTGTGTTATTACGTGTAGTATGATATTCCTGTGTTATGAGGTCATGTTACTGTGTGTGTTATTACGTGTAGTATGATATTCCTGTGTTATGAGGTCATGTTACTGTGTGTGGTTATTACGTGTAGTCTGATATTCCATGTTATGAGGTCATGTTACTGTGTGTGTTATTACGTGTAGTAGTATGATATTCCTGTGTTATGAGGTCATGTTACTGTGTGTGTTATTACGTGTAGTCTGATATTCCTGTGTTATGAGGTCATGTTACTGGTGTGTGTTATTACGTGTAGTATGATATTCCCATGTTATGAGGTCATGTTACTGTGTGTGTTATGATGTGTAGTATGATATTCCCGTGTTATGAGGTCATGTTACTGTGTGTGTTATTACGTGTAGTCTGATATTCCGTGTTATGAGGTCATGTTACTGTGTGTGTTATTACGTGTAGTCTGATATTCCCGTGTTATGAGGTCATGTTACTGTGTGTGTTATTACGTGTAGTCTGATATTCCTGTGTTATGAGGTCATGTTACTGTGTGTGTTTATTACGTGTAGTCTGATATTCATGTTATGAGGTCATGTTACTGTTGTGTGTTATTACGTGTAGTCTGATATTCCTGTGTTATGAGGTCATGTTACTGTGTGTGTTTATTACGTGTAGTATGATATTCCCATGTTATGAGGTCATGTTACTGTGTGTGTTATGATGTGTAGTTGATATTCCCGTGTTATGAGGTCATGTTACTGTGTGTGTTATTACGTGTAGTCTGATATTCCCGTGTTATGAGGTCATGTTACTGTGTGTGTTATTACGTGTAGTCTGATATTCCCGTGTTATGAGGTCATGTTACTGTGTGTGTTATTACGTGTAGTCTGATATTCCTGTGTTATGAGGTCATCCTTGTTAACGGGAGTCGTCCAAGAAGACTGGAAAATTAGCAAATGTTGTGCCAGTTCACAAGAAGGGTAGTAGGGAGGAATCGGGGAACTATAGGCCAGTTAGTCTTACGTCAGTAGTGGGGAAATTAATGGAAACCATGTTAAAGGAAAGGATTGTTAAACATCTAAAAACACTATCAGGGTTATTCAAAGAGATCCGAATTGCTTGAGAAAGGTAACCGAACGCTGAAAATCAGCATTCGGTTGCCTTTCCTGGCCATTCGGCTATCCAGAGAGCAGGCAATACACCAAATCCTGGCGAATTGCCTGCACATACGGTGCCTGTTCGGTGCCTGTTCGAGGGCAGTGAAATCGCCATAGAGAAGCAATGCTTCGGCTATTCAGAGAACACAAACCAGCAGTGAAAGGTTCCCCTAATGCCCTGCCATTCGGTGGTTTAATTCGGCAAGTTTATTCAGGAGAATCCCGTAGGCTTCAATGTTAAAAATATTAGGGATGCACCGATACCACTTTTTTAAGACCGAGTACGAGTACAGATACTTTTGTTCAAGTACTCACCGATACCAATTACCGATACTTTTATTTTATGTCATGTGACGCTTTCCAAGAAGAACAGACCTCCTATAAAGCCCCCAGGTCTCATGGATATTGCCCCCCCTGCTCATGGATAATGCCCCCCTGCTCATGGCTATGCCCCCCAGCTCATGGATAATGCCCCCTGCTCATGGATATGCCCCCCTGCTCATGGATAATTGCCCCCCCTGCTCATGGATAATGCCCCCCTGCTCATGGATATGCCCCCCTGCTCATGGATAATGCCCCCTGCTCATGGATAATGCCCCCCTGCTCATGGATAATGCCCCCTCTCATGGATATGCCCCCCAGGCTCATGGATAATGCCCCCCTGCTCATGGATGTGCCCCCCACTCTCCGGTCATACTTACCTTCCTTCAGCGACGCTGGAAAGTCTTCGCGCGCGCGCTCCTTGGAAGGTCCCCAGCCGCGACCACATGGGACCATGTGATCGCAGCTGGGGTCCTTCCAACGAGCGCACGCGGGGAAACTTTCCCGGCGTCGCTGAAGGAAGGTAAGTATGAGCGGAGAGCAGCTGCAGGGCTTGTCTGAATGCTCTATCTGCATTCAGACAGGCCCTGCAGCTGCTCACTTTGTTTATACTTACCACCTTTCTTCAGCGACGCCGGGAAAGTTTCCGCGCGTGCGCTCGTTGAAAGGACCCCAGCTGCGATCACATGGTCACGGCTGGGGACTTTCCAAGGAGCGCGCGCGAAGACTTTCCCGGCGGCGCTGAAGGAAGGAAGGAAGGTAAGTATAAACCAAGTTAGGAGAGGAGCTGCAGGGCCTGTCTGAATGCCGATAGAGCATTCGGACAGCCGCCGCAGCCCCTCGGATACCGGCAAGCTGGCTCAATGCCGGCTTCCGGTATCGGAAAAAAATATCGGGGGTACTGCACGAGTACCAAGTACTCCTGCAGTACCCGGTATCGGCACCGATATCGATACTAGTATCGGTATCGGTGCAACCCTAAAAAATATTCCCGTTTTAATTCAATATCTAATAAACCGTTCATTATAATATTCTGCAGTAAAGAGTCTCTTTATTTATAGATTTTTTCGGATATTTTAAGCATTTTTCTTTTTTTTTTTATTAAAGTTTTCTTCTTTTTTCTGTAACAGCCCTCTTTATTATCATTCCCTGGACCTCCTATGTAAATTTCAGACATTTTCGCTCAGTAGTTTCTTTGCAAACAGCGTTTCATTTTTACAGATTCACACAAACTATTTTGCTAATTTATTCACCGCCTCTTCTGCTGTGTCGGAGGCTGCGATCGGCTCCTGTTTGGGTTTTTCTGTGGTTTTCGGCAGGTTAATCCAGATGTTTTTGAGGGTTTTCGGCGTGCATTCG
Organism: Leptobrachium leishanense; assembly: GCA_009667805.1. NCBI lineage: Eukaryota > Metazoa > Chordata > Amphibia > Anura > Megophryidae > Leptobrachium > Leptobrachium leishanense. The sequence continues at coordinate 235,822 of RXON01002420.1, forward strand.
GCGGGTTTTGCGGTTAGTTTTCGTTGGGTTTGCGGCACCTTTTCCCTGCAATTCGGGGACCCTGTGGTGTTTCACCGAAATGGGATCGGCAAAAGGAACCGATTTGAAGAGAACGAAAAAGTCACCGAACGTGCAGTGACTTTTCGAATCTCTTTGAATAACCCTGATAGATTACAGATCAGAAACAACATGGGTTTACCTCAGGGAGATCATGCCAAACTAATCTTATTGATTTTTTTTGATTGGGTAACAAAAATAATAGACACAGGTGGTGCAGTAGACATTGCTTATTTAGATTTCAGTAAGGCTTTTGATACTGTTCCGCATAGAAGGCTTATCAATAAATTGCAATCTTTGAGCTTGGTCCAATATTGTTGACTGGATTAGGCAGTGGCTGAGTGACAGGCACCAGAGGGTTGTGGTAAATGGAGTTTAATTCGGCGCAAGTCTTGTTACCAGTGGGGTACCTCAGGGGTCAGTACTTGGACCCATTCTATTTAATATTTTTATTAGTGATATTGCAGAAGGTATTAATGGAAAAGTATGTCTTTTTGCTGATGACACAAAGATTTGCAACAGGGTTGACGTTCCTGGAGGGATCAGCCAAATGACAAATGATTTAGGTAAACTAAAAAAATGGTCGGAGCTGTGACAATTGAGTTTTAATGTGGATAAGTGCAAGATAATGCACCTGGGACGTAAAAACCCAAGGGCTGAATATAGAATATTTGATACATCTGAGCGTTGGGATTTAGGGGTTATTATTTCAGAGGATCTAAGGGTAAGTAGTCAATGTAATAGAGCAGCAGGAAATGCTGGCAGAATGCTTGGAAATGCTGGTAGAATGCTTGGAAATGCTGGCAGAATGCTTGGAAATGCTGGCAGAATGCTTGGTTGTGTAGGGAGAGGTATTAGCAGTAGGAAAAGGGAAGTGCTCATGCCACTGTACAGAGCTCTGGTGAGACCTCACTTGGAGTACTGTGTGCAGTACTGGAGACCGTATCTCCAGAAGGATATAGACATCTTAGAGAGAGTTCAGAGAAGGGCTACTAAAATGGTGTACGGCTTGAAGGAGAAAAGTTACCAGGAAAGGCTTAATGATCTTAACATGTACAGCTTGGAAAAAGACGAGACAGAGGAGATATGATAGAAACATTTAAATACGTAAAGGGAATCCACAAGGTAGAGGAAGGGAGTATATTTAAAAAGAAACAAAGTAGCAAAACAAGAGGACATAGTCTTAGATTAGAGGGGCAAAGGTTTAAAAATAACATCAGGAAGCATTATTTTACTGAGAGGGTGGTGGATACATGGAACAGTCTTCCATTAGAAGTGGTAGAGGCCAAAACAGTAATTGAATTTAAGCAGGCATGGGATAGGCATAAGGCTATCCTAAACAAAAGATAAATCCAGGTAAAGTATCCATGTAATTGGGCGACTAGATGGGCCGAAAGGTTCTTATCTGCCGACATTTTTCTATATTTCTGTGTGTGTTATTACAGGTAGTCTGATATTCCCGTGTTATGAGGTCATGTTACTGTGTGTGTTATTACGTGTAGTCTGATATTCCCATGTTATGAGGTCATGTTACTGTGTGTGTTATTACGTGTAGTCTGATATTCCATGTTATGAGGTCATGTTACTGTGTGTGTTATTACGTGTAGTCTGATATTCTCATGTTATGAGGTCATGTTACTGTGTGTGTTATTACGTGTAGTCTGATATTCCCATGTTATGAGGTCATGTTACTGTGTGTGTTATGTGTAGTCTCAAAAACAGAAGATGTTACAGACGTGAAAATTGGTATTTAGATTCGTCTTGAGAAACAAAAAAACACCTATTTTACCATTTTCCAAAAATTCAGTCGGAGGGGGCAAAAAAGGAGGGTTGAATACTTTTATCAGTATACCTATATTTCAAAAACCGAAGATGTTACGGATGTGAAATTTGGTATTTACAATCTTCGTGAAAAAAACCAAACATGTGTTTTGCCATTTTCCACAAATCCAAATAGGGGGGGGGTGTCGAGGGAAAGGGGTCTGAATACTTTTATCAGTATACCTATATCTCAAAAACAGAAGATGTTACAGACGTGAAAATTGGTATTTAGATTCGTCTTGAAAATAAAACCACACATATTATACCATTTCCAAAAATCCAGGGGGGGGGCAAAAAGGGGGATGAATAATTGAACATTTTATCACTATAGCTATATTTCAAAACAATGATGTTACAGGTGTGAAATTCGATATTTACAATCTTCGTGCAAAAAAAACCATGTTTTATCATTTTCCGAAAATCCAGTTAAGAGGGGTGGGGGAAAGGGATGTGAATACTTTTATCAGTATACCTATATTTCAAAAACCAAAGATGTTACAGGTGTGAAATTTGGCACTTACATTCTTCTTGAAAAATAAAAATGTTTTACAATTTTCCAAAAAACCCAAGTAGGGGGGGAGGGGGGTTCTACCAAAAAAAACCTTTAACTTTCTTTAAAAAAACAATTTTAACAAATCCTAAAATCCACGCGAGCGAAGCCGCCGGCAAAAGCTAGTACCTAATAAACCGTTGATTATAATATTCTGCAGTAAAATGTCTCTTTATAGGTTTTTTAGGATATTTTAGGCAGTTTTTGGGATTCTTTTTTGTCAAAAATATTTTCCCGTTTTTTTTGTTTTTTTAATAGTCTTTTCGTTTTTTCTGTAACAGCCCTTTTTATTATCATTCATTGGATTTTATATGTAAATTTCAGACATTTTCGCTCAGTAGTTCCATTGCAAACAGCGTTTCAATTTTCCAACTCTCAAGCAAATTGTTTTCCTTTTTTTCCACTCCATTCGTCTGTCGGCTTTTTCCGGCGACTGCTCTGCGCTATGATTGGCTCCTGCTCGGTTTCTCGGGCGTATTCGGCGGGGTTAATCCAGATTTTTTTTGCCGGTTTCGTGAGCGTTCCCCGGGTTTTGCGGTGAGTGTTCGGCGGATTTGCGGTGGCTTTTCCCTGGACTGCGACGGCCCTGTGGTGCTTGCTGAATACACCGCAGGGTCACCAATATGGGATTGCCGAATTGAAGAGAACGAAAAGTCACCGAACATGCGGTGACTTTTCGGTTCGCTTTGAATAATCCTGATAGTGTTTCGTGAACTCGGCAGATTAAGCCTCTCATTCAGTCCTTTATTACCTTTTGTTGATCAGGCGATGACGATAGGTGCAACTTCACGAAACTCTGCCCCCATTTTAAACTCGTATGGAAATGTCTCGTTGGTGTTTCCTCCTCTGTAAACTCGTATGGAAATGTCTCGTTGGTTTTTCCTCCCGTGTAAACTCGTATGGAAATGGCACGTTGGTGTTTCCTCCTCTGTAAACTCGTATGGAAATGTCTCGTTGGTTTTTCCTCCCGTGTAAACTCGTATGGAAATGTCTCGTTGGTTTTTCCTCCCGTGTAAACTCGTATGGAAATGTCTCGTTAGTGTTTCCTCCTCTGTAAAGTCATATGGAACTGGCTCGTTGGTGTTTCCTCCTCTGTAAACGTGTATGGAAATGTCTCGTTGGTTTTTCCTCCCCTGTAAACTCGTATGGAAATGTCTCGTTAGTGTTTCCTCCTCTGTAAAGTCGTATGGAACTGGCTCGTTGGTGTTTCCTCCTCTGTAAACGTGTATGGAAATGTCTCGTTGGTTTTTCCTCCTCTGTAAACCCGTATGGAAATGTCTCGTTGGTGTTTCCTCCTCTGTAAACTCGTATGGAAATGTCTCGTTAGTGTTTCCTCTGTAAACTCGTATGGAAATGTCTCGTTAGTGTTTCCTCCTCTTTAAACTCGTATGGAAATGTCTCGTTAGTGTTTCCTCCACTTTAAATTCGTATGGAAATGTCTCGTTAGTGTTTCCTCCTCTGTAAACTCGTATGGAAATGTCTCGTTAGTGTTTCCTCCTCTGTAAACTCGTATGGAAATGTCTCGTTAGTGTTTCCTCCTCTTTAAACTCATATGGAAATGTCTCGTTGGTTTTTCCTCCTCTGGAAATGTTTCGTTGGTTTTTCCTCCTCTTTAAACTCGTATGGAAATGTTTCGTTGGTTTTTCCTCCTCTGTAAACTCGTATGGAAATGTTTTGTTGGTGTTTCCTCCTCTTTAAACTCGTATGGAAATGTTTCGTTGGTTTTTCCTCCTCTGTAAACTCGTATGGAAATGTCTCGTTGGTGTTTCCTCCTCTTTAAACTCGTATGGAAATGTTTCGTTGGTTTTTCCTCCTCTGTAAACTCGTATGGAAATGTTTTGTTGGGTTTTCCTCTTTAAACTCGTATGGAAATGTCTCGATAGTGTTTCCTCCTCTTTAAACTCGTATGGAAATGTCTAGTTAGTTGCAGCCCTAGAGGAAACACTAAGGATTATTCTCTTAATCGATTAGTTGGCTGATTATTATTTTGATTAATCGATTCATCAGATTAAACAAAAATAGAAAAATTTTAATTAAAAGGAATTTTATGTAAAAAATTAAAGCATAACCCCTCCCCCTTTTTCTTAAGCAATTTGCGTAGTGTACGTAACTTTTGTACGTACATACGCAAATTGCGTATCTTGCGTACTTTTCACACACAAGGTATGCAAGTGCTTGGTCAGAGGGATGGGTTGATGCTGCATGCGCAGCTTAAGCCCATGTTTGCTTTCTCAAATGAACGTGGCTACAGGCACTTGGTCATAGATGATGTCAGCATGAAATCGGGGTTAATAAGCTGAAATGGTTAGGGTGCGTGGAGTGTCCCTTTTAAATAATTTTGTGAACAAACTGAGTGGGAGGAGGGACTGGAGGTGGAAGGGAGTGACTTTGCTCAAGTGACTTGACCTGAGCATGAGACGGAGTGGGAATGGACAAAAGACCGGATCTGAGTGTAGGAGTGAGTTTGGGGAAAGGGACCAGACCAAAGGGAATTAATGGCAGTTCCCAACCAAAGAGGGTGTGGCAGGGAGGGTGGGGTGGTGGCACAGGACTCCAGCTTCAAGTAAGGATAAATCACAGGCATTCAGCTCCTTCACCCAGTGGCAGTATCCTATTGTTTGTGTTATAGTTCTGCTACTGTTGTAAACGGAATAAAAACAAACTGGTTGTGTCTGACATAAACCTAGAACGAAATCATAGCTAATAAAGCAG